>KZ613548.1:7948-164777 GCA_002865625.1 Hyaloscypha hepaticicola
GTTTTAATTTTTGAAAAAATTAAATTATCACGAATAATAATCCGGATTATATATAAACTTTTTTTTTAATAATCCATTAACTAGACCTAAATTATTAATCAAATGAAATCCTTATAAAGCACTTAATTAAGGCAGTATTTTAAGTGTTAAATAAGTGATGAAAATCGTGAAAACCCTTAAATTTAAGACTATTATACTTATATAACTCCCGTATACCATTTCGCACCTATTTTGTAATGGCAGGAAGTACCGCAAAGGTCGAGGCATAACGTTCAGTGATCCAGTTATATTGGGAATACTAAGTTAAGGAGAGAGAAGTGTCTTATACCCTCCCAATACTTGCCCATGCCCTTAGTCTGAAACGTCAATATTACAAATATCGGTTCCCTCAGCCTGAAACCAATATAATCACAGCCAAGCTAATTATATAACGGGCATCCCGACTATTATACATTTCGTATTCATTTTCCGTACTCATTTTTTAAAAAAATAAATCATCACGAATAATAGTCCGAATCACGTGTAAACTTTTTTCTTAATAACCTATTAACTAGGCCTAAATCACTAGTCAAACGAAATCTCCGTAAAGTACTTAATTAAAGTAATATTTTAAGTATTAAATAAGTGATAGAAACCGTGAAGACCCTTAAATTTAAGGCCGTCACACTTATATAACTCCCGTATATCCATTTCGTATCCATCTTCCGTACCCATTTTTTAAAAAATTAAATTATCACGAATAACAGTCCAAATCACGTGTAAACTTTTTTCTTAATAACCAATTAACTAGGCTTAAATTACTAGTCAAATGAAATCCATGCAAGGCACTTAATTAATGCGGCATTTTAAGTATTAAATAAGTGGTGAAAATCGTGATTTTGGTATTCCTACCGTACACAATGACGTCGTTATAACTGCACTTCAAAACCTTAATATCGGTTTTAATTTTTTTTAAAAATTATAACTTCTTTAATACTAAGGCTAAGCACGTGATTTTAATTTCCTGAAATAGGCCTAGTTCAGGTATATAATTTAAATTAGACGTAAATCACGTGACTTATTAAATGCTAGCGCATTAAATAAGAACGTGATTTTAAGTTCGGGAGATTACTCCCTTGGATTTAAGGGCTCTTATTGGCTTAAGGGCCCATACTAGGCCCAAACAGGAGATTCACGCCACTAATCTTGCAGAAACCTTATCTTTTTTTGCCAAGACTTTAGCGTCCCTTATCAGTAAAAACCCCTATTCTAGTATGGGTGAACCAAGCGAAAATCTAATCTTTAAATCTATTATTTAAAAGCACTTTATTATAAGATTTTATTTATTATTATATTTTCTCTTTTATATTATTTATATATAATATATTAAATTTTATAAGAATATAAACCTTTATTTAAAGACTCTTAAATCGATCGAAGACTCGATTATATTATTATTATTAATAATCTTTTTTATTTTTAAATTTTATTTTATTAAAAAAGTAAAGTCTTATAATATTTATTAATATTTTAATATTATTAAACTTTAAAAATAAATATAATTAAATAATTACTTTCTTATTATTATTTATATTATTTATATTATTTATTATATTAAATTTAATATTACTTTTATTATTTATTTTATTTTTATTTTTAATAAAAATATTTTATAAAAAATTATTAATATTATTTATTATAAATATAAAAAGTTATTATTAAATTAATTAAAAATAAAAAATCTTTATTTTATAATATTTTAATAAATTAAAAATATTTTAAAAATATTTTAAAAAAAATAAAAAGAATAAATTTAATATTATATAAAGAATTTTAATAAAAATATATTAAAGATTAAAAGAATAAAAAATAATAATATAAAATAATAAATAATTTCATTAAATAATAAATTAATAATATAATAATTATCTTTAAAGAAAAAAAATATAAATTAATTATAATTAAAAATATAATATTTATTATTTATATATTTATTATTTATATCTTTATTAACTTATAATTTATTATTATAAAATAAATTATATATATAATAAAAATAAATTATAATATTTATATAAAAAGATTAATTATTAAGAAATTATTAAAAATGAGTTTTTTAAATATTATATATATAATTATTTAATCTTAAATGAGATTTATATTAAATATTAAAATTAATAATATTTTTATTTTTAATATTATTAATAATTTTAAAAATTCTTTTATAAAATTTATTAAAATTATATTATTTATTATTATATATTTAATATTATTAATCTTTTTACTTTTTTATTATTATTATATTTTATTAAAATTTTATAAATATTTAAAAAAAAATATATAAATTTTTTTTATTAATATTTTTAAATATTATTTAAAATATAAAATATAATATAATATATCGCAGTCAAGGGAGTAATCCCCTGGCTCTCAAGTCACTTGATTCAAGGACTCTCCGAGTCCTTATATATATAACTATACGCTCCCCCCAATTTAAGTTCAAAAGAGAGCGCTTTTCGACACGCGATATAATAATTTAATTAAAATTGATTTTTAAGTTTCAAGTCTTGCCTTTTAAAGCAAAACTTGAGGGGGTTTATTAGTTGGATATCACGTGACCTTCTCCTTTAATACTAGTCGTTCCTAATGGGGATTAGATTATTCTAACGGGATATAAGCTCCTTGAACAGTCGCCCACTTTGCTCCTTAAATAACTTCTTCAGATATTACAATATATTCACTTTTCACGCTTCACCTCATGCTTATTGCACCCCTGTAACTGCAACTGTCACTTCTTGTTTTCTTACTAAGAGTGGCGGCCGTGTGACTACTCGGATTCTCTCTCATGCCTACACAAATGATCACAGGCATAGAACTCTGCTGGCAACTCGGACGGATAGGAGAAACAAATGTTCTTGTTCATTCTAGCTCTCTTGAATTATCCAAATATATTGAGCCCGTTGGCAGTAACTCCAGGAGTACAATACAACTTAAATCTAATCAATTACTTCGACGCCTTCTCGAAGTTCGTGCTTGAACCTTGCTCAGAAGAGAGAACTGGATCCATTCCTACAACTTCGCCGTTCTGCAGGGCATCCACGTCAATTCGAGGGCCTGTAAAGTTCTTCCTCCCATCCACAAACCACTGTACTATCGAGACAACGATAATAAGAAAGAACACCACAACACAATAATCTGCATGCGGTTAATAAATAATTTATATGGGGGAAGTGCATTGTTAGATTTGCACATACTCATATTGGATCCCGTGACAGGCAAATCAGGGGGGAATAAAAATAACACTGTAGTGACGAGCACATAAACAAGGCCGATCTAGATTTCGAGTCAGCCGGTCGATGAAATGCTATGATGCAAAACTTACCAGATTTGCCGTCCATCCAAAGAATCCGCCAAGTTTAAAGGGACGAGATTCCGGCAACATCTTCCTTCCTCGAATGCAGTTGATAGCAACTGGGATACCATACGAAACACCGAGAGCGACGACGGATGCAGAAATGATAGCATTGAAAGCACTATGCGATTGTTATTATTGTCAATCAGAGGTGAGCTAAAGGAGCTTCATACCTGCTAGATCCTAGAAAGATGCACCCGAAGATCACGACCAAGATCACAGTCAGGTAGAGCGCGTTCAGGGGTAGGTCAAGCTGTGGATGAACCTTCGCGAAGAAGCGAGATACCGGAAGCCCACCATCTCTGGAATCAATGTCAACTAATGTCCCATATAAATGGGGGGATTACTGCCAAAGCACACCTTGCGAAAGCGTATGTCATCCGGCTTGAAGTAGTCATGATGCTTGTTGTCGCGAATAGTAAACACACCAGAGGAAAACTGAAATTTCAAGTCAGATCTGGAGGAGATTAACGTGTCATGATGAATGTAGAAGGACTCACATCAAGAGACAGATAGCCCCAGCTTTGCTTCCTGTTGCATTATAAAATATTTGCAGAAGAGGGGTTGCTGTCGACATGATAACGCCATTTGGGCCATCAATCGGGCCTGCCACGAACAGCAAAACCATAAGGAAGATGAACCCAGTAAAAACACCAATTCCTACACAGGCAATCATGATTTTGGGGCCTTCCACAGCTGCATTTGGAATCTCTTCGATCATATGCGCAACCGCGTCGTAGCCCGTCAATCCAAGGCCTGCCTGCAACAGGCCAAGAAGCCACGCAATTCCATCTGGCCATCCCGTCTCGTTGATAAATTCGGTAAAGACAAAATCCGCAGTGCTATAACTCGGCGATGCACAAGCAAGCACAGTAATTGAGATGACGACGAATCCTGTGATTGACCAGATGAAAGCGGATCTGGTAATGATTGGCAATGCTCCGGTCATAAAGGCATTGATCAGAAAAGCCACGAGGTTATAGCCGATATAAATGAGGAATTGATGCCATCTTTGAGGCACATAGCTGGGGTTCATAAGAGAGATTACCCCAACGATTAATTGACTACCAAGAAGGCCGCCGCTGGCAACGAGAGCAATCCAGCCACTGGTATTGATCCACCCAGTAATCCAACTTAAGAGTGGTACCTAGACCACATATTGCGTTAGAAAGCTTCTTGAGGGAGGTTTGGGGAGTATCGAGGTATGCATGAGCGCGACTGAGTTCAAATCAAGCTCAAAGGGGAAATATTACTCAGAAATGAGTAGGGGCTTACCCATTTCTTCCAGCTTATTACTGCCACCCAGTGATATTGTCCTGTCATCGAAGTCAGTCTAGTGTAACAAGCAAAAGAATACTTTGCTGAAGTAGATTTTCCACACGATGCCTGTAGAGCGGAAGAACCTTGCGAGTCTTGCAAAATGGGAGGTACACGTACCACCCGCGGTGGGATATGCGGACAGAAATTCTGCAAGAGAGACTGCCAGACATAGATTGCAAACGCCAGCAGCTACACAGAATGTTAGTGAGTTATAATAGGTATTAGATCTAGCCAGCTTACTTATCAACCCCCAGAGTACCGAGACGGGCCCTCCACTTGGCAGGGCGAGTGATAGACTTGCAGCGAGGGCTGTCCAGGAGTTAAGAATAGCAAAGGCAAGCCCAAGCATAGACAGAGGGGAGAAGTTGCGGTTCAACTCGCCCTTGTGGCCCAGAGCAGCCAGCTGGGCTGCATCGGCATCATTGTCGGGGCGGTGAGGCATGTTGATAATAAGTATTGACACGGAATGCCGCAGCCAGACGTAGTCTCGACTAGTAAGAGAAATAAAGAGGGGGAGGAAGAAGAACGATTGATATTGAAAGTGGATTAGTCTATTTATCAAGCTTTTCTGGGCCGAATCGGCCGACGTCGTTTTGAGGACTGTCATTGCCTACCTGCCTACGACTTATGCATGGATGCAATGCTGGGTCTGACGCCACTGGACTAGTAAGGGGTGATAGCATTATACCAGTCAGCGAGGAGAGCGGAAAAGGGGGAAGCTTCAAAGCAGGGATGAGACTCCGGGCTTGTACGTAAGAAAGGTGGCGCTTCGTCATTGCGCATTGCCCCTGCAAGGCTCTACCGGCGTGTCCTCGTGTGGCCGTCAGACGGCCTTCCCGTACAACCCCGTTACCCCGCATCAAGTGAGGACTTTGATCGGCAGTGGCTGAATCCCGTGGTTGCTTGGTTGAGACGAAGGGGCAGAGGATAATGGTACAGGTAGTAAGGGGGAGGGGGGATGATCTTACCAGGCTCTTGAAGCGTTGCAGATGTTTGAATTGTGGAAAGGGTGGGAGGTGAAAGTGATCGACGTTGACGTCGAGTCTCGGAGATTTAGCGAGTCTCGCTTAAAGTACTGTAACTGTACAGCCGGCTAATGGCTGCCGGTTGCCCCCTTCGACATCCCCACCCGCATTCCGCATCCTCTTCCTTCTCTTCAGAAACCCATCGGTATGATCTACATCAACTCACCTCACCTCACCTCACTTAGCAGACAACATTGGACTGAATGACTGCTGCAAAATTCGGTGGATTGGTATTTTATCACGTGACTGTATGATCCTTACCCCTGAATTCAAGTGGTGAGACGTTTTCATTACGCTTGCATGAGCCTGAGTTTCTTCTGCTCTCTTGTTTATTCCTTGTCATCTGCAAAAGCCTCCGCTATGTTCAGCTGAGAATCTACGCCTTGGACTTGGGATATCGTGTTGCCAATCGGCTGACTGTCGTCTTCCCTCCTGAGGGCTTCCTCTGACAACATTGAGGAGGCACAAGAGCATAAGAATTGCCAATACTTCATCCTGCTTCTCCATCCTCTCAGTTCGTGTCAGTATTTCCTTTGCTTTTTTCTCGGCCTTACTTCTGGGGAGGTACTGAAGCCACTGATCCCGCCTCCGACGTATCTCCTTGCGGATATACCCCCCATCAACCGATTCCACTCCATTCGGATTTGCCCTTGATGTTTCGAATTTCATCTGGACTTCAGGTAGTAGTGTTCGAAATGCAGCTATATGCTTCTCTGACTAAAAGACTGCTAGCATTCCACCTCTGTCAAGCCAGACTACTTACCGAAGGATTGCGGAACAAGATTCGGGCGCAGTTGTAGGCTTCTTCGAGAAATCCTTTTCCCTGGCAATAGCAACTCCCATTAAATCCAAAATTTGCTGAGGGTCGAATCCAGCTTCTGCCATCATCATCAACCCCTTGTGACCGGCCTTGAATTCGTGGATTCTGCAGAGACCAAATGCTCTCCCATTTGGGTCACGAAAATCAAACCATATTTTGATTTGCTGTCCGAAGTATCCTGCTGAGATCTGCTCAGATCCAGGGCGACAAGGTGAGCAATTTCGTGTGCTGGGCTGCTGGCAACCAGGCCACCTGTTTTGCATTCGAAGAAATATCCTTGTAATCAGTCACTGAAAGCATAGCTGCTGGCTTACCTGTGTTGATGAAGACTCTATCTCCAAGCCGAGCAAACGAGTTTTTGGGGGTTTCTATAACAAGTAAGCAATTTCAAATTCCCTAGTATCGAAATCACCTATCAAAGTCATCATAGACGGACAGCTCTAGCTTAAGCCCACCTACAGCCTCAGTCTTCGAAAGTTGGTCAAGAATGGTGTGTATTGGCTTGGTGACCACATCGTCCTTGTCGAGCTTCGGTCTCTTTCCATGCAAGAGCCGCCAATATTAACTGTTATATGTCGCAAGGTCCTGAAGTTCTGTTTGCCAGATAAATTGCCGTCTCCCAGTTACTGGGCGCCGTCCTCAAGGGGGAGTGGTGCTATCTGAGTACAACTGCTACAGGTATAGCGAGGCCGAAGACTGTACCGGATATAAAACCAGTTACCAAGCAGGGGACGAATGAAGCTAAAATCAATGAACATGCTTGCCGTCCCTTTGCTTTAGCTGGTGTTCGGGTGAAATCTGGCAGAACCCGAGGGGAATTCTGACTTCTGCAAATGTAGCGAGCTCAAGCTTTCTGTTGGAGACGCCACAAGTGTTGCCAAAGGAGAAAACATCTGCAAAGGCACTTAAAGTATCTCGAAGGCTCTTGTTACGAGTGATGGATTGGTTATTGAGATGAAAAGTGTCTTGTTAGGTCTTGTCTTTGGCATTGGTATTGTGAATTGGGAGGGGATGCTGCTATATTAACAGTCCAATGGTCACTCAATAAATTCATATGATCTAGTCGATCAAAATCGAGAGTATTCTAGGAAATGCTAATGATCCTAGACTACAGCGACTTTTGACATCTGTCTGTCTATGAAAAGGAGAGACCTGCAAGGACTTCAGCGAGACAAACCAGTGACATGGCGAGACCATAAATCTCCTTCATTCAACTTCAGTTTTAGCCGCAATCTACAGTTAAAGACCTACAGAATGCTTTCACTGATCTGGGTTACCACGCTAACATATCTATGCCCCCGCTTTATGTGAGCACTTGGGTTAACTTTACTAAGTCTCTAAAGAATATTTTACTCAGGACGTTTTGAGAACAAACTGCAAGGTTTTTATCCAAAACGAATACCTCTAGGCTCTATTCAGTATGGACTTGGAAGAGAGATTGGTCTGAGAATATTTGGGTCCCCTGAGATCATCAATTTACATAGCCTTTGACTTTATATATAGGTCCATGAGTCTTAGAGGATTGGTTTGACCTGCAGTTAGATCTCTGAAGTCGCTGCTATTACGATGTTATGTGGTACAAATTCCAACGTCCGGTCTCATCATTCAAGATATGGCACGAAATCACTACCATATTCCGTGCCTACAGCATGAAAATTTAGATTCCGAAAACGAATCAACCGTTTGTCCTGGTTTGCTCACCCTCTCATTGCATATGTTCCTCGTCCTCGTGATGATTTCTCATATCATGGGCACACTCCCTTGTCACCAGTTGTGTCATTCCTTGGGCAAGTTAGTCGTGGTACTTGTTTATATCACGTTCTTCAACCTGCTCCACGTTTCCATCGCTCTCCCTCCCTGCCTCTTCCAGCCCCCCAACCTGTGCATCCTTGATCTCATCTAAGGACTCTTTCTGGAAGAACTCATTCACTGTCTCGGATGTAAAGGTGTCATAACTGGAAGGCAAGTGTCTACTACATACATCCTCAAATCATCCCCGGCCTGGGTGTTCTGATCGGCGAATTGTAGTGATTTGATTTGAAGGCAATCTTCTAAGCCTCGACACTCTTCCAGTGCATCGATTGCATTGCTTTGAGGCTGCGGCATGGAAAGCTTTTTAGCTAGTACCAGGCTGTGTAATAAGTCAGTCAGTCAGTTATCAGTTGAGGATATATTTGAACTGACTGACTATTGACTGACTAAAAAAAATATTCAACTGACTGACTGACTGATATTGACTGATTAGCTATTGATTAGCCATAAGGTTATATTAAAAAAATCATAAATTTTATTCTGAATTATCTGACCTCTAGTCGATTATTACCGTATTATAGACTCGTGATATCTGAATTACCCCTCTCCTCTACCAGTTTTTTAGGTATTCCTGATACTATAATATATCTCCTATTAACTATAAGCTTTCAGGGATAGTCTATTTTATATATAATAAAAATACCCGCTTATATTCCGAGCTTATGGCCGGAATGGCTAGGAAATCGAATACTATCGAAGCTAATTGAGACTATTTATATTCCTTTGATTACTAGTATTCTATAATAGATATCTTATTATATAATTCCTCTAAATATTGAATATATTAATCCTTCTGTAATAATATTCTAGTTAGTATAGCCAATTAAGGAGTGACCTGACTGAGTATACTTGTAAGGTAATTAATAGATAGAGTAGATAAAGGAGATAATTGAGATTATATAATAATATTTTCACTTTTATATATATTATTCCAAAACTTCTTTACCTTTACTTTAATAGTATATAGAAATTAACTCTTATTCCCAGTCTATTTATTCTCGAAATATTTTATTTTGAATATAGGATTTATAATAATTAAAACTATCCAAATTACTAATTAGTTTATCTTATTATAATAATCCTTGGCCTTATTTTATATTTTATTAATTGAATATATAATATCCGAGTAACTATTAAACTTATTATTTTCGACTTGATTTATAAGATTTTCGAAATAAATAAGGATATACTCGAAAATAGGAAATAATTCTCTTAAATAATTATAAGATATCTTATAATTATTATCTTTAAAGTCTATATTATCCTCTAGTACTTTTATTATATGAAAAAGAGATTCCAATTAATCCTTAATCAATTCCAGATTCTTCTATTCAGATTCTATTAAAAAATTCTCTTTATATATTTTAGTATTAAGAGTATTAAAAGAATTCCGAAATTATAATATATATATATTAAGGATTTATTTCTGTTCTAAAGTATATCGAATTATAGAATATATTATATTCTAATATATACTTCTATTCAAGATAAGCTTTTATCTTTTATCTATTACTTTTCTAATATTCTTAATTAATTATAGAATTATAAATAATTCTATATATTTCCCGAATATTATAATATATATTATTAAATTATAAAACTTTTTAAGTTTACTTTAATTTCTTTATATCTTCTAATAACTTTAAAGTCTTTATTCTTTGAATTTAGTCTCAAAATCAGATATATCTTATTCAAATAAGTAAATTTTAATAATTAGATTTAATATATATTCTATATAATATAATATTTTGACTTTTAAATCGAATTTTAAAGTTTTTGAAAGTTTAATAAATATAGTATTATTATTTAATATATTATTAAGTATAAAATACCTAATAGTAATTTTAGTAATATTAAAATATTAAAGTAAAGGTAATATAATTACTATTTGATCTATAGAACGAGATTAGTTATATAATATTAGAAAGTAATTAAGATTTAATCAATATCCTTTTATTAATTAAAAAGCTCAGTAAAGTCACGAGTTATACTAGACTGTATTTGTAAAATAATAATATTATTATAAAATCGAGATTTAATATATAATAAGGAATTTAATAATATATAATAAAGAAATAAAAAGAGAAAAAAAAATAAAAAAAGTGAATAATTATATTCGACTTCGATTTAGTAATAGTATTATTATTTTACGAATATAGTCTAGTATAACTCGTAATTCCACCGAGTCCTATAATTAACTAAAAGGCTTTCCGAAGTCACGAGTAATACTAGATTATATTTGTAAAATAATAATATTACTATAAAATCGAAGTCTAATAAAATTAGAGAATAAGACAAAAATGAAATTATATACTAATACTAGTCTTCCTATAATCTGAAAACTTTAATAAACTAATTAAATATATTATATTCTTATAATATTTATTAATAAAGTATATAATAATTCTAATAATTAATATTTTCTTATATTTCGATCCTTAGTCATTAAAGGTAATTGAGATTTTAGAATAAGTATTCGTAATTTCACAAATAATAATAGATTTAAAATACTCAAATAACTTGTATATTTATATAGAAACTGTTTTGTAATTTGGAATTGAGTTTAAAGCTTGAATATTAATAATTTTGAATACTCGTTTTAGTTATTTTAATATTATTTTATAATATTTAATATTATTTAATATAATCTATTCTATAAAAGTATTTTTGAATTCTCGTTAACGGAAAGGGATAATACATTTATAGCTTCTATTAATAATACTAGAGGCTTATATATTATCTTCTTTATAACGAATTCTCTATATATCTCTTTCTTTATCCAGAAAGTGACACTTTTATAAATATTATTTAGTATTTTTGAGAGTATTCGTATTGAATATATATTCCTTTCCTTTCCTAAATTTAGGATTATAATAGTCTATTTTCAATTAGTTATTAATATATAATAAGCTTTATACTTACAGAGCTTATAATACTATATTAATACAAGTTTTCGAGTTATAGACGAATCAGTAATTGTATATTCAAGACATCACACTCACACCCAATATGTCTTTTTCACTGGAGGAGTAATGATACAGTTTTTGGGTAATTCATTAACGATTACAGGTTGATCGTTATATAGCGGCTTCTTAAAGATATAAGGACTGTATCCAGTAGGCAGGTCCTTTCTTGAAATGGTGTATAGATTATAATTAGTATTATATTATAGTATAGGATATATATAGGTATCATGAAGAATAGGATCACGGCCTTTCATATAACTGAAAGTATTCGGAATTGATAACTGAGATATTATAGTAATAGAGATTGATTATATAGATTGTGAAGACGGTTCAGGGGAATTCAAATCCATATCAGAAAGTACTATATTAATAGTATTAATAATTTAAGATTAGGATAAAGAGTTTTTATAATAATTATAGTCTGGAATACCTAAAATATAAGACTATTCAGATTTAAATCAAGACTATTAAGGTTTAACTTGTATAATAAGGTATATATTAAGTATAAAACCTTATATAATAACGGGGGAAAGACCTTCCGAAGGCACTTCGAAATCACAAAATTCCAATACCTTAATTAATTAGCCGCTAATTAGCTGAGTATATTACGAACTGACTGACTTATATTATTTTATACCCTCAACTGACTGACTGATAATTGATTTTCAAAAATTTAATCAGTGCTGACTTAAGTCGACTGACTTATTACACAGCCTGGCTAGTACCCACAGCCCTATGAGCCGGTTTTGATATGCAGACTTGCTGTACTTGTTCAGGAATGATTGCGTATAGAGCCATCCGTACGAAAAGGCTAAAGACGTTTTCATCAACTCTCTGCGAGAAAATTTGGTGACGACGAGTGGGTACAGATTCTCAAGAGCGCTGGGCAGTAGTAATCGAGGAAATCCTAGTCGGCCAAATAGTCGATCCATACTCACCTAGAAAATGCCAGAGAGTGGTGTCCTATAAGGCTTAGTTCAGCATGGCTCGGCAAATAAGGAAACACAGAAATGTCGGTTTCTCGATCGTGAGGACGACCATGCGGTTGGTGTACTGTTATCTACGCTATGTTCTCCAAGAACCTGATTGAAAATCTGTGTGAAGATGCTATCAGACGCCTTGTCCTTCTTGTCAAAGTCCATAATATCCTCCATAGTCATCTCCTGGCAACTCTTAAGGCTAGGCAGACATTTGAGTTTTGCTTCTGAGTTGGCATAGGTTCTAGAAATGGAAGGGCATTGCTCAAACTCCTCGTTTCTCTGCACAAGCTCGGAATTCTCGTATATATCCGAGACGGCTTTAGTGCTTGCTTTCCTTTCTTACTTGACGTTTTCGTCTTTGTGACCTGTTTCTTAGGCCGTTGGATTTTTGAACTGGGAAATGGTTATCGCTCGTAGTGTGCCTGATTGAGCTTCTACACTTATTTCACTGTTGTTGACGAAACTGTGCAACCCAATCTTGATTTAGCGGTTGAAGATTCATCGAATCCTCAGGATTAGTTAAAATCTGGTAAGGGGATAATATAAGCTTGGAATCTGTGGACTTTGACTCGGGTCCAGGCTGTTTGATAAGTCAGTCAGTCAGTTCATCAGTTGAGGATACTTTCGAACTGACTGGCTTACGTGATTACTAATCAAACCCTTCAACTGACTGACTGGCTGAGGTCGACTGATAAGCTGCTGATTAAAGTGCACGGATAAGTTTTGTATGCGAAAAAAAAGTATATCTTCAAATCTCACCACAACTCACTCCCCTTTATATACCTTACTATATACTAGTACTAGAGTATTATTAAAAAGGCTCTTAGAGAATTCAAGGGTTTTTATAAGGGTTCTTAAAAGTTACACTTACTCCTTTAAATTTACGGTTCTAAGGGCAAAATATAAGGGGTTAGGTTTGAGTTATTACCTAGAAATTCAGGCTCGCCAGGTGGCTTCCGGTTTGCTTAGTAAGTTATTAGTAATCCTCCCTCTTTCGCCCTCCACCTTGCATAATACGGTGTATAAACTATGTATAAAATTCATAAAATTTTAGGGCTTCAACTGACCAGCGCTGATCAGTTAAGTATATTACGAACTGACCGACTTACTTAATTTTATAACCTCAACTGACTGACTGATAACTGATATACCAAAAATTTCATCAGCGCTGACTGACAGCGGCTGACTTATCGAACAGCCTGCTCGGGTCGACCTCGGTATTCAGGAGTTGACGGTGACTTTACGGTCGTTGTTGTTGGGGACGTTCTTTCTGACGTTGGCGTTGCCAAGGATAAAGCTCTTTTGATGCTGCTTGAGCTAAGTAGAAGTTTCGGTCGAGAATAGATCTTGGTGTGGTATGAACTCTCGATGTCTTGCCAGGGGCAGTAGATAGTGAAGGCTCGTCACTCCCACTGTCAGATGTAATGTCGACTCTGACGGGAGATCTCACTGGGGTATTGGAATTGAAGTTCCTCTGTGGTATCCCTTCGTCATCATCGCTGTCTGCAGTTAAACCAACTACTATCGGTTCTACTCTATTAGTTTTGCCCTGGAACTTCCCTTCTCTTGAGCAAGAGCGGGAGAGCCTGATGGAACGAACGAAGAAGGTGAAGGAGCGTAAGAGGTTTGCCTCCTCAAAGACGAGTAAGGTGCGGTCGATGTCGATGTATCCATTCTTGATATTCTTAAGCATCTGCGACAGGTAGTATAAAAGAGGAGAAACTGAAAAGTGTAGGACTGGCTACTTGGGTTACCGAAGAGAGGATATGATTGTACGGAGAGGTGGGATGAGCAAGAACCACCGGTCTTTTGAATAATGGATGAAAAAATTGTGTAGAGTTGAAGTACTATGGGCTCTCAAGCATAAAGTAGGTGATTGTGGTCTTTGTCTGAAGGCGAAGCAATGAGTGAGAAATGAGATGTTGATAAAAGTTAGGCCGTTGGAGGATGTTGAAACTATGTTCCTACGCAAGCCTCGCAAGTCCTCGATAGAACGAGAAAGGTGAATTCGGATACGCTCTGTGGAGTAAAGTAGCAAGAAGATTTGCTTTGAGCATTTGGAATATGTTGAAGAGCGTCTTTGAAGAGATGAGAGTTGCGGTGGAAGTTGGATACAACCGATTGTTGATCATCCTGTGGAGTAGAGAGGGCGACCGACCTCCCCACTAATTAACTCGAAGTCAGTCAGGTGCTCGGGTTGGTTTCATTCTCTTTCGTGGCCATGTATCCTGAAGCACTTGCTCCTTGACGGACCGAAGAATCATTCTAGAGAACGCTTTCCGGCGGCATTGGATTTCATTTCCTAGACTACACTCGGATGATGACTGGAGTTGACATCCATTTATTCTTGAATTTCTGGGAAATTCGAATATATTAGACCCTGAAAATACAGTAAATCTCGCATAAGAACGTTAGGACGGGCAACATTTGGGTGGTTAGTATTGACATGGGACATAGAGAGTGAGTTCAAAATGAGTGCCGCTCGTTTCCGTGAACTGTGAGCCAGGAAACATACAAACTACCAATTCAAGCCCCCAGCAACCACGTGACAAGGCACTTACCCCTCGCGACTGCATTATTCCTCGATTCAGCCGCGAAACCTTCTCGAGCTCATTCATCCATCTTTCCCCCGGATCAGGCCGATTACCCACAGGACTGCGCTGCAGCCGCCCAAAGATGTCAAAAGGCTCGTCACGCTGGAGGACATAACCGTCCCGCCCTCAGCACACGGCTCAGACTCCATACAAGGTAGAAAATAGGACATGAACACTCAACTCCACATGCCTGATCATCACCTCCTCCTTGCAAACCTAAAATCAGCCTCACCACTACCCCGCCATGTACAAGACCCCACTAGAAACCATAGATTAGGACCAACATGATGAAGGCTAGGATAGAAACCCCCGTTATCCCGACCAAACTCACTAAATATCAACGCCAACGACCAATATACCATCACAGTAAATCCACCCTGCATCTCCCGGCCCGCTCATCCCAAGAGCACCGACCTGACTCGCCTCCCCGCAGAATCTTATGCCTGCACCGCCTCCACCAATCCCGTAGCCAACGGTACGGGACCACCACCACACATGGTAGACCAGGATACCTCAAGTTCCAACACAGAAACTGATTCAAGTCCCTTATCCTCGCCTCGTGGAGCAAAGGAAGCTATCGCGCAACCCCGCAAACGACAATTAGCCGTGGGAGACTCGCCGAGAACGACCCGCTTCCAGGCGTTCAGCACTGTTTAACCAGGATGTGCGTGCAGCTCGCGGGACGCGGTTTGTGGAAATGGATAGATTGACTTTCTGGGGAGGGAGGCCACATCAGGTTGCTGCTGTCCCCAGAATGGTCGTGGATCTTAACCTGATGAGGAGGGACATGGAGCTTGTCTCTCCGAGCCACTGGGCTCCAATTCAACTCTGGAAGCCTATGCTTCTTGTCACATGCCTTTCAAAATCGACAGAGGTCAACTGATTGCCCGGTTCAAGGCACGATCAATCCGGTGGCTGCATGTGACTTCAAGAAATTGACTTAGGGAGGAAGAAAGCAAAGCTCGAGAGATCTCTGGAAGATTGATTCGTGGACCCTCTATTTGGTAATCAAGAACTACCCTTATTAGAACGCCTCTGCTTATTCCAAGCCCCTTTCCCTAGATTATCCTTGTTATTAAACTCCGTGTGTCCCACTCCAACTTTACCTTTGGATATGGGATGATGAGGGAACTCCTAAGAGAAACTTTTGCATCTCAATGATCTCGAAGCCTCGTCTTGCCTTATGATATAGCCTTCTCCAATGAGTCCAGTGGGATAGTAAATTACGATAAACCCCAAAGGCATATATATGGCATGTACGCAGAAGAATTCGAATAAATGTTATATGCTCGTATATACGTGTCGAATGTGATGGGTATCGATTGATCGGATGGTGGCGAAGTTGTGTGGTGGCACAGAAGGCGATTTATATATCGTCTGGTATATAATTGTACCGAATTTGTGGAAAAGGTGGTATATTTGTCGTATCTTCGTGAAACATCTCGTACGGGGCCGTAGCTCTTAGCGTCATGTATGTGATGGGTTGCAATTGTTGACATTGGCTCAAAGGAAGCCGGACTCGGCCAAAACCCTATAATGCACCATTTGAGTAAGCACGTTTCTTCATACAGCAGACTAGTCTTTGGTGGCTTGCAGTGCAGGCATTTCACATTACTAAACTGAAGCCACCATACGCAGTGGTTCTATGCAGTGGCACATACCTCACGATCTTCTCGTCTTCTCTCTCACGTGGCTCTACCGCTAAACTCTTCTCATACATCTCATGCACGTCCCCTGCTGCCTGCATGTTGCTTAAGATGTACTCTTGCAGTTCTGGCACGGGCTGCAAGGGGTAAGGCACATTCTGGTACTGTTGGATATCACGGATGACTTCTGCGGTCTTCGCCCGCTTGGCAAAATTGATCAACGTAGACTTCTTGATAATGGAAGGTATGCCGTCTTCGATAAATGTGAGATCGGTGAGGTAGACACCTGTATTTGTGAGTTGTGTCTCTGTAAACCGCGAGCAGATACATACCAAAAAATGGAATGCACGGAGGATTGGCCTGATGCAAGCTCTCTCTGTATTCGCCAAAGTTTTTAGTGCTGCCCATCAGTCTTCGCATCGACTCCAGGACGGTTAATGTCTTTTGAGGGACCTGATCCCAAGTCCGTTTGAGTCGGTGGATGGGTGCTGTTCCAAGAGCGGAGATGATCGATGTGAGAGTTGAATAGTTGTTGAGTTGCCGACATTTCTATTGATGTTAAAAGTAGAGCAAAAATTGGATTGGGTTTACTTACATCGGCCACTAAGACAAAGTGTTTGATGACTACCACGCGCTTCTTGACGTCCAGTTGGGTTAATATCATTTCCGCAACCCAATTGGTCAACTGGTTGGAATGTAGGATGAGAGCCTTGACATTGGGAGCTGGTTCTGGGTCTCCTTCTCCAACTTTCTTCTGCCAAGTCTTATTCAGACACTCGGTGGGCTTGATTTTGCCGTAAAGCTTCGATTCCACGATAGTCAATTGGCGAGCGAACTCGGTGACATCGATGTCTAAGAACTTGAGTTTCTTCATGTTCTTAGGCATAATAGGCATTGGAGTAGCTTGACTAAGCGTCAAAACAAGACGCTTCGCAGTCGTATCTTGTCCTTTCAAACGTTGTTCTAGCACTGTCATCAATGGACCTGATCCGGGAGTCTCAGTTGTCTTGACAGTGTCTCTGGCAAATGTGTAGACATCTCGGATCAAAGCCTTCGTCTCGGGGCTTTGGTCCTCCATCCAAAAGTTATCGAACCAACTCTTCAAGATGTTGACGACTCTGAATCTGATGGGCTTCTGTTTGCGGTCCCTCCAGATTTCATAATCCGCTGCAGGCATACCTTCAGGCGGTTGGATCTGGAAACGCTTAACTAGAAATTCAAACAGCTCGCGAGCGGTAGTGAAAGAACGGTAGGTCAGAAGGAAAGTGTTGTTGAAGCTTGAATCTAGCTTGTCATGACGAGTGAGTTGTTCAACAAGAGCTAGGAGTGTTCCACCCTTCAATTGAGGAGGCTGAACCTTCATGTCGTACGAGATGTCGTTTTCGTGGTCGAGTTTCAGACAATCAGGTGTTTCATCTTGCTGTGGCTGATCTCTGCGATTCGGTTCCTCTCCAAAGAACTTCAATACCTTTGAGTTCTCTCCTGGGCGGTATTTTGCAGCCGGATCTCCTTCTGAGTATGATTGTGATTGTCCAATGCCTGCTAAGCCAGGCCGCGAGAGAACAGCATTGATGCGAGAGTCGGTTCGTTGATGAGGGCGCTCATATGCCGACTCAGTTCTTCGAGTATCCCGCACTCTGCCATCTTCCCGAGGTGGTGGTGAAGCTTGAGCCTCCCGCTGCAGCGCTATCTGTATCTGCTCGCCCAGAAGCAGGAGCGAGAACCCGATATGTGAGGAAGTCGTCTCAAGCTGCTTCGCACATTGTCGAACGTAATTCAGACGTCCTTCCAGTGATTCACCTCGGACTTCTGACCATTCATCTCCCAAAGGACCCGCAACCTGTTGGCAGCCTAATAGCAAATCCGAAATGTTGTCATACAAGCTCTGCTTATATGCTGCAAAATCAACCAGCTGAGGATTCTGGAAACTGTTTCCCAAGGGTGAGAGGTTGATGGATTCGACAGCCGACACCCATGGCTTAAACATCTCTAGAACCTTCTTAGCTGCAGAACATACATTGTTGGCAATGAGTTCGTGTCTGTAAGGCGTGATGATCTTTTCGGTGACAACTAAATGCTCCTCTAACTTTCGTATGCTGGAGATCAGCATACGCTTCAGGTCGTCGAGACGATCAGTCATGTTGGCATCCAAGGTTACAGATGGCTCTACGAGTCCTTCGTCTTCATCTAAGAAATTCGACGTTAACGGATCTCGGGAACCAAGGCCGTTGTTTTGCCAGCTGCCTCCTGTAGTACTGCCAATAACGAATCCAGGCAAGAGTCGAGGAATGTCTTCGCCCCGTTGTTGCCTTGCAACTTCGACGTAGCTAAAGACACCTTGAAGAACGCCTTCGGCCTCTGCCAAGCATTTTTGATATGATTCGGCACTCGGCCAATCAGCCGCAGCAATGTGTGAAGATATAACCAATTTTGAGAACTTTGACATCATGTCTCGGAAGTGAGGATACAACGCCTTGTTTGTGGATATAATGGATGGTTGGCCAGAGTGATTATCTGTGGTTCCCGACCCAGCTGCAAGAAGTAGGCGGAGATGATCCGAGATGTCTTCGGCCCGGCGCACGTATTCTGATCTCTCATTGTTGTTGATTGCATCTCGATACCGATCAACAGCTTTCTTCATGTTGGTGACGAGTCTGTTCCAAGTCAATGGCGCGGCCGAGCCATCATCAAAGAAAGATCTAGGCAACGTTGCAGCATGTGGAGGACCAAGTTGTGTGTTGGTAAAGGAGGTAGTAGAAGGACCCATTATTGGCATAGCAGTGACCATGGATAGATTTGTAGAAAAAGCGTCGTTTCGGGGGCGATTGACAGGTGACATTCCATTGATGGAGTCTATAGAAGTCGCAGGAGATACTCCATCAGAAACTGACCGGCGCTTTCGTGGCTGTCGAGTTAGCTTGGCAGAATGCAAGGCGCATCAGGACTTACATATGAACTTCTAGAAGCGAGCATAAGATTTTCTCCATCCAATTCTGAAGCAGAGTTTCCATCCGAATCGTCCTCTTCATCTTGCATATTGTAACTTCTGTTAACCATCATCTCTGGAGGTGGCCTGGTCTTCTCTGGAATGTTGACATTCATCCGATCTCGAGGCCCGTTCTCCGTGGCAGAAGACGGTGATTCTAGCGGAAGTTCCATGCTACTCTCGCCAGTCTCGGTATTGAAATAGAACAATCTTCCATCCGGGGTAGCTTGCGGTATCCAGAAATCAGCCCTTGTCCGGTCGTTGTTGCCTGGGCCTTGCAATTGTGTGAAATCGTCTCGTTCCGAATCTGCTTCATCATCTTCATATTGATCCTCATACTCGTCAGCCTCCTCCTCTTCTTCTTCGACCTCTTCGTCGTCGGCATCACCTCCTAATCCATTCTGTTGGTCGTCCAAGACCTCCTCCGGATTCGTGATCACTTGACAGTAATTGCTCGGGAACCAGCCTCGCACACCATTTATGACTCCATCCCACCAACCGCTTTCCAACTGCGTGATGACTTGAATCACATCGCCTTCGTGGAAACTCAAGCTCGTCCTGTCGTCGGCTTCGTAATCGTACAGTGCTCGCACGTACATCTGCGGCTGCGGCCCCGCGTTTCCCAATAGCCCATTCATCAGAGTCGGTGATCGTCGGGTCGCTGCGGCTCGCGACCTCTGCCCTGCAGCAAATGAAGCCGACGATGGAGAATACTGGCCGTTGGATCGGTTTGCAGACGAAGATCGCAGCGGACTGTCGTCAGTGTATTGTTGCACGACCGTCTCGGCGATCTGGCTCGCGGTGTAATGATTGATGGATTGCGAATTCTGCTGGTCAGGAAAGATGCCGTTGCTGCGGATAGTCATAAGCATGATGATGTTCGGAGGGGACGGTCTCGAATCAATTCATCGCTCGAACCCGTTTCTCTTTTTCGCGTTGCAGAGACGAGACCAGTGGTGAAGGTGGAGGTCGTGAACCGTCACGCGTGGTGAGGGTGTATCGCAGATGAAGCCGCTTGTCGAGGTATAGAGGGGCAGGATTTAAGAAGGGTTTTGCTATACTGGGACTTTGTTGGAGGTTGCGACGTGAGTGGTCGGCGCGCTCTTCCTGGGCGGGTAATTGGGGAGCGTGTCGACGCAATTCGCTGAGATTTTGCTGTCACAGCAGCAATTCGAAGGCCAGGCTGATCATGAAGGAAGGTCGCTGAAAGGCGGACGGCGAATATGGACAAAGCAGCTGTTGTGTGCGGTGCAGTTGTATGCAGTGGAGTGGAGTGAAGCGTGCGTGCGTGTGGTGAAGTGAGGATGGAGCCCGAGGAGAAGGGGAGCAGGCGGGGGGGAGGGGAAGGCGAAGGGCCAGGATTGATGCTCGCTCGGTATTGCTCGTATCTAGGAAGAAAACGAGAAGGCTCTGAGACCGTAGTCGTGGAAATAAGAAAGAGTCCTTGTGAGGTCCCTGTGGGCTTGAAGATTTGGGTTCGGGGGGTTTCAATGGCGATCAGGGACGCTGTGTCGATTGTCACTCTAGCACCGCCTGTCAATTTCTTCGATGCTCGATGGGTAAGGACGAGGCGACCTGTGGGGAGAACGAGAGAAGTGGCCTGGGTGAAGTGTGTCTGCGAGCGAGGGCTGCAGTTAGTGGCTAAGTGGTGTCAAGGCGATGACAGACAGACAGACATACACACACAGAGAACGAAGGGATTTTCAGGATTTCACAGCACAAGATGGAGGCCCCAACTCTCTCTACCTTACTCTGCTTTGTTGTTGGGGAGAGCGAAGTGGGTGGTACCGGGGCGGTATCGATAGGCGGGCGAGATTGGTGGTATACTGGTGGTGGTGGTGGTGCTTCTTGGTGCTTGGTGCAAGTGCAAGGGCCTTCCGAATTCTTAGCGAATTCTGGCGCATGCAAAGCTAGAGCCAAAGGAGCACTTGGCGCTGAGCAGACTGGCCAGGAGGCGAGTGCGAGGAAGTGGAAGTGGAAGCAGAAGAGAAGTAGAAGTAGAAGTAGTGCAAGGGCCTTCCGAATTCTTAGCGAATTCTGGCGCATGCAAAGCTAGAGCCAAAGGAGCACTTGGCGCTGAGCAGACTGGCCAGGAGGCGAGTGCGAGGAAGTGGAAGTGGAAGCAGAAGAGAAGTAGAAGTAGAAGTAGAAGTAGAAGTAGAAGTAGAAGTAGAAGTGGGAGCAGAAGCAGAAGCAGAAGCTGAAGCAGAAGCAGAAGCTGAAGCAGAAGCAGAAGGAGAATTGCAGAACGACACTCCACGTATTTCGTCCGAGAATGATAACTACCAAAGAATTAGGTAGCAAGCAGCTCCAACACTCCAACACCGCACTCTCTCATCTGACAGCAGCAGCGCTCTCGAGCTGATCGACCAGCCTAACCGATCCTGAGTTCAAAGTCCGTACAGTGCTACCAGTTACAGCACGATCCTGCTAGGCTGGGACAGCTGAGGGCGCCCAGAGAGCATTGCCCTGCGAACTCTGTCTAGTGATTGACTGATGCCTGATTATCGCCTCATCCCCAACAGCCGAGATTCCCCAATGTCTTGCAAGCCTCCAGTCAATCATATGCGATTCTAAGTATCTTGAACTCAAGTCGATAACTCTGGAGAAGCCAGTCAGAGACCTGTGTGCGAATCGCCCATGCTGACAACCATGGAGCCTCTTTGAGCTGGAGGAATCCCCAACCAGATTGGCAAAATTGAGGGAATAATCACATCGATCGATCTCTTAGGAGTCTCCGGGAAGTAACAACGGTACCTACTCCCTCTTCTGACAAAAATTATCCTAGAAGCAAGTGGAAGGGTCTCATTTGACGACGTCCACTATCCACGTTCTTCAAGCCCCAAGCCACTGTCTTGGCCATGCAGAGCAAATGCGCTCGGCCTTGCGATTGCCATGCGGCCGGGGATTTCTTCACTCATACATGATACAGTACTGGTAGAATACCCTTCCCTACGAGGGATCAGGGTATGGCCGCGCTTCTGCGGCCTCTTGTTCGAAGAATGTTCTACTCCCAAGCCGAAAGTGTGGAGAGAGAGCCGACCCCCTCACGCCCCAGTCCGCATTCAGCATCAACTCCATGCTTTGAAGCACATGCACATCTTGATCTGCCTATATTCACGAACACCACCAGTACCTTTTGGGCCGAATTCTTAAGCCAATCGGCCTCCGTTCTTCTCGGCGAACTTCATGTGTCAACCTCGAAGGGGAAAGGAACTCGAGTTACTAGTATGCAGGAAGTTGTGAAGAGGCTCGCTCAATAGTAGCCTTTCTCCGCAGCCTTCTCCGCATTTTCTGGGGGTGGTGTTGACGAACGTGACCCCCTATTTGTGATTCAAGTATAGGTAGTTCGCCATGTGAGAGGTGACTATGCAAACCGGCATAAATTGAGCTGGCCCCCGTTCGCCCCCAAAATTCACCAGAAACAGCTCTTGGTGTCTGTTTAGAGGGAGTGAGGAATCAAGGGAGTCACGTGATGCGATGCTGTTGCCCCGCGTCGCCCCGGCCCACACTTGTTTGTCCTTTTCACTGGATGTCGCGCAGCTCATGAAACCGGGTTGAAGGGACTCAGAATCTGGGATTTGACGAAGATGGTGATCGATCAGAAACCACAGACCAGGTGTATCGTGTGTGGGATTGCGCCCCTACCCATAGCCAAAGTGCAATAATGCAAAACAGCCGACCCGTCGGCGTCACCCGTGCCTCCCGAATCTCTGCAGTTACAGTAGGTTCGCTCCGTCGTCCAATTCGGGCCGTCTCCTAAGTCTTCCTTCGGCCCCACGAGACGTTGGAGGTTAGGTACAGTACTGTAGAACTGTAGAAGGGCAACACACGGCTCCTTAGCCAGCCTACTGTAGGCTTCAGGAGAGCTTCCAACTCCAACTCCCACTCCCACGACTCTCAATTCCACTTCTCATCTTGATTACTAAACTCGCCCCCACTCCAACGACTCTCACTCATCCCACTTCACCAAGCCACCGACCCGAGACCCGACCCAGAGCAAGGTTCAAAAATAATCCTCACACCGCGATATCACAGGTCTCCTCTCGTACAACATAGGTACGGATAACGGCAGCAGCTGAGGCCCTAGCGCACGTGTCTTGCCTAACCTTAGCTCAGTTGCCTCCCCCTTTTTCTTCACCGTCCGCCGCCACCATCCCTTTACGCGGGATGGCCCATCCCGCCCACCAGGTAGGTCCCAGGACCCAGATGGACCCTCAGATATCGATAACAAGCAACGTTTCGTTTGTTATCCCAAAGGACAAAAAATAATGAGGACGATAACAACGGCCACATTTGCGTAACGTAATCATCTCTGCTTCACTGCCATTGGAGTGAAGGGCAAATGAGAGACACGAAGGTCGATGAACCTTCCGCTTTGAGAGCGCTCCGCTACATCTCCGATAAGAACAGACTTCGAAAAGGGTGCGGATTCTGAAGCAACACTTGTGGCGGGGCAACCAAAGACGCAGCTGGGCACGCTTGAGGAAGTTGAGGGTGGTGTGGTGTGGTGTGGTGGGTGCCAGAGGAACCTCGCAAAAGCCCCAGAGGTAGCTTTTTGCCTCTCGCCCTCCGAAACTCTACCTCCAGATACATCCCAGGGCAGTTCATTCAGAATGGCGGGGTCAAAGGCTGAAGAGCAGTTGTGAGTTTGTGTCACTATGTGGCAGCTGGCACCCAATTAGCCTCATTTGCGCATGGAACTCCCAGGTCAGCCACTAATCTGTGCTTCACAGGTAGCACAAAAAATCTTCAAATCTTCGCAACTTCACTGCTTCAACCAGAGATGAAGCAATACTTCCACGCCAAGATCAGATGAACGCATAAGCAAGCACCAAATGGAGCTCTTCTGTCCACCCATGTAACTCTCCTTTCCCACCGTTCCGAAGAGAAGGAAAGGCCCGTAGCGGTCCCAGAGTTTCCTCCCAGTTCCCACCCACGATTTCCAACCCATCGAACTGCCGCAGCCTATCAATCCGTTGCCCCTCCACCGCAGAGCAAACGATTTTAATAGACAATTTCACACCCCTCCATTCCCTCATCAAATAACAGCTGAATCCGGGCAAGATCGAAACAACCCACAGGACTCCTCCGTCGCGGAAGGCCGGGAAAGCGCATCCACGTTCAGGTGGCTCCACCGCCAGACCCAGAAGTTCGTCTCCCGGAACCGGAATCCCGCCATATTGCGCCCATTATGACGGGATGATTGGCTAGCGAGCGTCCCGGACTGTCGCCGCGGCATCGTTAACCCTTGATCCCCTGGTGGGGTTGCTTTGAGCCTTTGAACCTTTTCAATGCTACGGTAGAAATTACTGTATGACGGTGGGGATGTCTTACAAGTAGCGAGTCAAGAAGGTTTGGACGGGAGGAACCTATCGCGTTCCCGGTCTCTACTTTATTGTACTACTGTACGATGCCGGGGTGCAGATTTCTCGGGCAATTTATTATTGATATTCTGGGAATTTGGAAGAGGAATTGGATGGGGTGGGGTGGGGGACGAGGGCTGTGCCGAAGGCCCGAAGGAAGATGAGTTTCGGCATGAAAGCTGAAAAGGGAGAGGGTTGGGTAGCGGGGAGGCAGATGGGCGAACGATGAAGTGAAACCCGATAGAAGGCTTGGAAGCACGTTGCAGCCTTCTATGAGGGGCACTCTCACCGAGGCCTTTCGGTAGGCACGTAAATGCCGCCAGCAGCCAGCTTCAGAAATTCCTCGGTCCCGCAATTTTTGGACCGGCTTCCCCTGAATATCAATCACATGGGATCGTTTCCTCTTCGGGAGTACACATCGTATTTGATGTCTCTCTTCTGCCCGCTCACAATCTCATTGAGATCTGATCATCGCTATCATTTATGGCGTGTTTGTTTCTTGGAGGGCCAAGAACAAGTGTCCCCATCACGCAGAATGCAATCGAATGTCCCCCTCATTTCGTCTGAGCGGAGGCCCTGGCTCTGCCCATGGAAAAAATTTCATCGAAAAGAGCACAGGTAATCTCTCTCGTTCGGGAACCCACTCACAAGGTTATTTGAAGCCAGGATAATTATCTCAGCAACGGCTCCGGGGAAGCACTTCCTAGCTTGGTGGGCTTCGGACCTCATTAGCAGCCAGTAGCCACCGCTCTTCCACGCGACGCTGGAGCTGGGGATCGCAAGGGGGGTGGACTTGTACCTGGCATCGTGCGCTATGGCGGCGACGGATCGAAGGAGAGGAGCTTTCTGATTGAGATCGTTCATCGTGGCCCCCCAAGATGGAGACAGACTCAACTTTTCATGACGCAGGAAAAAGGGGGGGCGGGGTGCGAAAAAGCAGCGAGAGAAATGATGCTATCCAAGAGTTGGAGGCTTGGAATAGAGTTCGCGGGTATCTGAAATCTTGAAGTTCTGCTGAGGGGTACGTGTCGCGCGTTTGGGAGGAGGGGGGCCAATGATCTCGCGACGAATATGGGAAATGCACGGAAGCGGAAGAAGCACAGGCTGGGCAAAAGCAGCGGGGTTTTGTTTTGTGCTATGGTGGGCGACTTGTGTACACCTTACGACGTGCATGAACACACGCCGGCGCAGACGCAGACGCAGTAACGCGTCAAGGCAGCGATCTGAGCGGTGAGGTTGGATGGGTGATCGTGTTTCTCGAGTCAGTGGCAGCGTGAAGGCATAATCTGGTGGGATGCGCGCTGTGTGTGTGTGTTTGCTTGCTGGTTGAGGGGTTGAGAGAGGGGTCGTGAAATGTGACTTGTACCTCTAGGTAAGTTTTACAAGGCCTTCCCCGCTCTTCACATGATGAAGAACCGGTGGTGAGGATTCGTGATGAGATGAACAAGATCCTCGGCCAGATCCCGCTGATGGGAGCGTCTGCGCAACGGGTTCGCCGCGAGGGGTAACTTAACTACAGTAACTAACGTCCAAGGGCGGCTGGTTTCTGATATTAAAAAGCAATCGTCAAGACGGCGTCGATATTCGGTAGTACAGTACAGAAAAGAAAGTGCTTTCTTTTGGAGGCGTCGAGGCTCGAAACCCCTCGACAGACCGCCGGGCCCAGATACGCAGGAGGCTTGCTTATTTGCACGCCCCGCGATTGGGTTCTTGAAGGCGAAATTTCTCTGGATTCTGCACAAGAAAACCCCTTGCAGCAAAAGAACATGTGTGTTTCTACGGGATACTAGTATTCATAGGGATATCTGAGTCAACTATTTGCAGTAGATCAAGAGACTCGTCCGACAAGACATCCAAGTACGACGCGTGCTTCGCAAACCCCTCTTTGCCCCCCAATTCTCTTGCCGTTAGAAGGGCTTCGGCACGAGTGGGCAGATGTTCGCTGTTTCGTGTCGGGGGGGGGTTCTGGGGATGGTTTCCAGGCAACGGTGTTGTCGATGCTGCGTTGTCACATCACAGCCTCAGTGGCTTCCCCATTCATCTAGACGATGGCCTATTTTCAGACCATGATGAGATGGAGGGGCCCGCATCCCCACTGTACCCGTACTCCTGTACTTTCTTTGGTAATACTGCAGTTCAGCACGCAGCCAACTATATCCTCAAGTCCAAGAATGAAGGTTGGCAATCTCGTGCAGCCCCTCTACTATGGTTTCGTATAAGCAGATCAGCATGGTGGCCCCTCCATGGCTGGCGTACACTTGGGGCTATTGAGAGTAATGAGACAGCAATGCAGTGAGGCGAGTGATACACGTGAAGTTATTCGAGGGAACACTGATCACTGAGCACACAATGTAACGAAGTACCTTACCTTACTCGCTACTGCGTGTCCTGCTGCAAGGTCGCGACGACGATAGGACACAAAGCCTAGAGGGGCGGGCGCAATGCTCGGGGATAGGCTGCAGGCTTTCAGCTTGGGGGTGCTGAGATGGAAGGTCCGAAGGAGGCTTCAGCGATTTCACAGGCTCAGAGGCGGCATTTCAGGCCTCTCGTCTAGCGTTACAAGTAGACTCTGGTAGTCCTGGCATGCCACGGTCCTTTCCCTCCCCTCTCTCGTGTTGGTGTGGAGTGGTGGGTGGGTGCAAGGAAGCAAGGAAGCAAGGTGCAAGGAGCAAGGTGTAAGGTGGACCACTCGGCCGGCACCAGTGGGAGTGGAGAGGGGCGACGCCGCCTTAACGGGGAGGAGCCGGAAGGAAGAGGGGATGTGCAGGTAAAGCAGCGAGCAGCCAAAGAGAGCGCAGCTGCAACGCTTTGAAGCCCCGCCATCTCCTTTTTCCAGAACGAGGCCAAGAGAGGGCAGAGGGCAGAGGGCAGAGGGCAGAGGGCAGAGGGGAGAGGGCAGAGGGCAGAGGGGAGAGGGCAGAGGGCAGAGGGGAGAGGGCAGAGAGCGAAGAGGGGAGGGGTGCTGACAAGCGACTGGGCAGCGGCAGCCATCGCAGCCATAACTAACAGCCACACCACTTCGCTCCACTAACTCCCTCCACTCCCACCACTGACCACGCCTACTCCCACGCCCGCTTCTCGCCCACTGCCCATCTCGAACTCGACCCCCTTCATCCCTTCACTCCCTTCCCCTCTCTTTTTTTCCCTCTCTCATCACAACACCCCTCTTTCAACACCGCACGCCCTCGACCCTAATCAACGTCGACGACCTAATTCCCAGCTTCAACACTCCCTTGGCGACGTACATTCCGCCACCTAATACTATTCTGCCCCTCGAAGCGCGAACCTGCGAACGCTGTTCTTGCCCACGCGAGAACCGTCCTCGTCGCGAACTGGCCTGCAGCCACCCAACAATACACCCACCACCCATCCATGACCAGAGATCAGAAACAAATGCACAATCAACAGCAACGCAATCAAGTCGCACTTTAAACCCCACGCCCACGCTCGCGCCCCAGACGGTTTCCACGATCGCTCTGTGAGGAAGGATAGGAGACGAGACGAGACGAGACGAGAGGACCAGCATCACGACCCCAAGCGAACACCACATCAGAAAATGCCCGCCATGAACGTCCTGCCAACCGCGGCGTCGTCGCAGATGCGGAAATCATCGCTGCCCGAGAAGAAATACAAGTGCCAGTTCTGCAACCGGGCTTTTTCGAGGAGCGAGCATCGCAGCAGACATGAGAGATCCCGTAAGTTTGTTGTTCCCTTCCCAGTTTCCCCTCTTTTTCGCCCGGGGTCGCGTGCAGTACTTATTTTGGCCCACGCATCCAACCCACATAACATCGTGATACCATCGAACAAATGCTGACATCTCGTCGCAGACACCAAGGAGCGCCCTTTCAAGTGCATGAAGTGTAGAAGTACCTTCGTGCGACGCGATCTCTTGCTTCGCCATGACCGAACGGTACACGCCAAAGACGGAGGCATCCCCCTCCACAGCGACGTGAAGCGACGAGCAGGTCCCAAGCCCAGTCCCATGTCCGGCCCCTCCAAGTCGGCCATTGCCATCGATACGTCGGCCCTCGAGCAGATCGAGGCCAGCAGCGATGGCATGGTTGATCTCGAGACGGCGGCGATGTTGATGACCGACCTCCACCACAAAGCCACGGCAGCCATGCGCAACGCGGGCGTAGAGCCATACGAGAACAGACCTGGAATGGCTTTCTCGCACGGTGCTGCGCTCATGGAGCCATCCGTCACCTATCCTCACGGAGCCATCTCGCTCCCGCAGGTGCAGTGGGATCAATTCATGCCGCAGTCGGTGACAGAGCCCAAGTCTCACTCGATCACTTCAGCAGCCTCTGGTTCCCAGGAGTCGCAAACCTCATTCACGACCGCCAGCTCGATGCAGAACCATCCCAACCAGCTGCCGCCAATCAATAAGTCTGCTTCCACCTACAACGGTCTTGTGCCTGCTCTGCAGTCGATGATCAACTCGTTGCCACCTTCGGGAACAGCGACGCCAAGCCAGCAATCCCCCTCGCTACCCCGCTCTGGAGAACAATCGTTGAAAGCACCTCAAGTACTCAACGACGACGAGCGGAATCAGATCTTGGACAACATCCGCAGCAACGATGGCGAGCGCGCAATCCCTGAGAGCTTCCGTCTTCCTGGTCTTGCTTCCCTCAACAGATACCTGTCGACTTACTTCGGCCTCTTCCATCACCACCTGCCTTTCTTGCATCCAGCTTCCTTCCAGCCGACCAAGGCCTCGCCACCACTCTTACTGGCGGTCCTGTCAATTGGTGCATTATACGCCTTTGATCAAGATCAAGCGTATGTGCTCCACATCGGCTCCAAGGTTCTCGTCAACCAGTTCTTGCAAAACAAGGAGAACTTCAGCTCGCGAAAGTGCCCTCTTTGGACCATGCAAAGCTCTCTGCTCAACATGATTTTCGCCAGCTGGAGTGGTGACCCAAAGGGTCTTGAGTGGGCGTGCTCAATCAAGAGTCTTCTTGCAAACATGGTCGCTGGCAATCGTTATGAGCTCAAGCTTCGAACTGAAGGTCGTGAGGGTGCTTCACCTACTCGGGCCGAGTGGGTTGAAGATGAAGGCTGTCGACGAACGTACTACGCCGTCTACATCTTTTTTGGTCTCCTGACTTTGACCTACAACCACACTCCTGCAATTAGCTTCAATGAGTTTGAAGATCTCCAACTGCCTTCAACCGAGGCCATGTGGAACCTGACTGTCGTCGACGAAGAGGCCTGGCCAGAACAGCTAAAGGCCTGCCAAGCTCCTTCGTTCATGGAAGCTCATGACAACCTCTTCCAAGGAGAATCATTACGCTACAGTGCTTTTGCCACTCGCGTTATGATCAACGCACTCTTCCTTGAAGTTTGGTACCACAAGCGCAGTCCAGAGGCTCTGCAGGATGTTGTTACGGAATACAAGCTCCGTCTGGCTCTGGAGACTTGGGAGAAATCGCTCGACCTTTGTGAGCCTGAGAACGTTTCTGTTCCTCTCAGTGCCCCTCACAAAGGTCATCCCCTGATCTTCAATGCTATGGCCATGTTCCGCAATGCTCGTGCTCGTCTCGAGGTGGATCTCAAGTCGATTCAAGAGGCTCTTCGTTACCATGACTCGTACGAAGTTGCCGCCGCCATGACGAATGCCAGAGACAAGGTCAAGCGATCCAGCGAGATGATCAAGGTCATTCAAGAATGCTACAACTGCATTGAAACTGCAGCTCGCCAGGGCATTCGCTGGGTTGCTCGCACATCCGCAACCAACTGGAGCATCGAGCACCCTCTCTGCGGTCTTGACCTCATGGTCATCCTCAGCCTTTGGCTCTACCGTCTGGAACATGACGAAGAACCCGCCACTGAGGAGGAAATGGTCATGTATAACAAGCTGCGGGAACTCCTCGATGACGATCACGTTGAGATCTATGGCTCCAAGCTTAGCTCAACTGTTGCCCTTCTCTGGGGTTCGATGCTTGATGAAGTTGTCGTCTGGGGGTAAGTTTTCCTGTTCTTCTTGAAATGGATCAGTACTAATGCAAAATAGAATCACCAAACTCATGGGCGACTCCTTCCGTCTCCACTCTCAGGCCCTCATCGGCTACGTGGACGACATCGAATCCGAAGTCTCTACCCCCTCGATGATCTCGCAGGGTGCAGATGACCAGGAAGACAGCGTGTACTAAAATTACCCCTTTTGCTTTTAACGATCTCCATGATTTCCTTTGTTATTTCCTAAACCACATAGACTCTGATATCCCTCTCATCTCCTTCTTTCCCTTGCTTATATCTCCTTTGTCATTGCATATAGCGTTTTACAGGATGGATTCGGCTTCAAGGTGACGGGCAACAATACGGGGCTGGTCTGGTTCGGTTGGCTTGGCTTGGCTGGGCATCTCGGGTCGTCATCATCTCATCATCTCATTTTCCTCTCTACCTCTGCGCATCTAGCGCTCTAATCTCGCACGCGCACATCTCTTGGCTGGCCCACCTGTTTTGTGTTGTTTCTGCCCTGTCCTTTTAGTAGCTGCTGCTGGCTTCAAACCCTATTTCTCTTTTACCTGTCGTTGTGCGGCATATTACCACTTATTTAATAGTCTTGTACTCCTCCTCTCTTCCGAGTCATCAGATACCTTGTTCGATATACACCTGCTTCTGATTTTAGTCTGTTGCGTTGGGTCGCGTGCGAGTCTTGTTGCAGCTTGAAATTCTTGTATTTATGTATATGCGTATGCATGTGGGGGGGGGGACAAGAACGGGGTTTTACTGGGTGGATGGGGACGAAGTTGTGGAGGAGGAAGAAGAAGGGGAGGAAGATTGAAATATGGGCTTGGGGCCTGTTTGCGTGTATAGATACAGTCCGTGAGAGGTCAGCATCATATTGATTGTTTACAACTCTACCTTTGTGCCTTTTATGTGATCATGCATGTGAGAATCTGGCTCAAGTAACTGATCGGTAAAGTATTGATTTAAAGTACATTAATAACACAGTAGACAGACCGAAGTCAGTGAGCTTGACATGTCCACCATGACCACGCAGCATGTTGTCAGCTTTGATATCACCGTGCAGAGTTAGCCCATTTGTTCTTCTGCGGTGATAGGGATTAAAGCAGTTGAAAAGCTTCTCGAACCCTGACGTAACGAGTAACTTACCGATGAATAAAGCCATACTTGTGAACCGTATCACTGGCCGGAGCGATCGATCTCAGCAATGTAGAACCGTGCAATATCTGTCCTCCACCTCCGAGAAAAATCTCATACTTGATGCGCATCGTCATAAGACCACCTCCACCTCCTGGCAAGAACTCCACTAACATGTACAGAAAGTCAAACTTGATCCTTTGGGGCTACATACCCTCGTCAGCACTACGCCTTGCCAAAAGGGTTGCAGAACCCACGAATAATGAGGGAGATCATGGAAGTTCCCATTTTCCTCGAGCGGCTGCTTCCAAGCGGCTTGATGAGCTTTTTTCACCTTCCGGATCTCGATATTCTTCTCGGCCTCGTTGGCTTGGTTTGGATAGAGCTTTACAATCCACGGACTGGCCGACTCAGTCCATGATGTTCACGTTTTGCACGGGCATGTGCTAGCTAGTTCTCTAAGAAAAGTCGGTGTTATTATTCGGTAGACAAGGGTTTTGGAGTAGGAGCTATATACCCTCTGCGACTTTAATGCTAAGCTTCGCTTTTGCTCTTCAAGCTCACGCCAGCGCGAGCTATACCTCGTCTTCTCCATCTCCATTCTAGCGCTCTTTACCTCCCTAGCAAACCTCTCTTGTACACTGACCCCACCGCACACCCCACCTGATTCAAGGTTAAGATAATCGAGAGGTTTGCTGGTGGGGGAAAGATTGCTAGCATGGAGATGGTAATGGCCGTATAGGCTATAGTAATGGTTGCGGAAATAGTGTGGTGACTGATCAAGAAGGGGTTGTAGATGGTCTTGAGCTCCTGGAAGAATCTGTCTCCTCGTTCATCAGTTTCGAAGTTCCCCAGGATTTTTTATTCTTTGAGAGGAAGACTTACAGAGGCACGGTCCAGCCGCCGCCCGATCCCTCGGGGGTCCGACTCTATCTTAAGCTCCGTAGAGCCCACTGTCGTCGAGTCTGTGAACCCCACCCGTAGGCTTCCACCCGTAGAGTGTAGACAATGGAGAGAGATCCGAAGAACAGAAATCTCCAGTAGAACAAAAGGGCAAAAGTCCACTTGATTTTGATTTTGGGAATTCGATGCATAATGTGTGGCTTGAAGCTCTCCTGTCGCGACTCCCCGAGTTATTGTGTAGGTAGAACGTTTGTTTAAGGAAGAGTGGTTGTAATAGTAGCCTTGGAGAATGATGCAGCGGTCTCTTGGTTTGGTGAGACTATTCTGAGTCCACGACAATGTCAAGGCGCGTGACCACGAAGTCAAATTTGGCGTAGAACTTGGGTGCGCCATGAGTGAAAGTGCGGAACGCATGATTCTTTCCTTTGGAAGCCTGGTACTTCTTCGATTTCGGTGCAGTTTATCGAGTCGAGACCAAGGAAGAACCTATGAGCCTTGAACTCTCCAGCAACCCCACGAACAAGCTCTTGTTTTTGAAGGATTAAGAGGTCTCTATCAATTTTATTGTGTTGCCAAGCGTGGCACTTTGCTTCTTCTATTTTTCGGAGTTGTGTAGGAGTTGCGAGACTCTTCTGGAGACGAGCAAGACCACAGCTCAAATTGTGTTGAATTAGGTTGAGTTAGGAAGAAGGTAGGGGTGAGAGAGATATGTACTTGGCTCTGCCAAGATTCAGGGTGTGCTTGTGCTTATAGTCCCTCTGTTCGAGACATGTACCTCTGTGGGTCTATACCACAATAGTAGATCCTGCCATCCTGGATTTTAATGTATGGACGGGGGAGTAGCAGTTTGTGAACCGACAACGTCATTACAATGCTACAAATTGTTAGTAGTTTAATATTGCAGCTAAAGAGAGACTGTTATCCACATAGAGAAGTGATTAGACTTACTTGTGAAAGATATTCCTGCCTCAATTCGAGAGTCATCCCAGTATCGAATCGGTCTTCCAGAGAGTTGCTTCAAATCCTGTGATGACGTCTTGAAAAGAGTCTGGATCGTTCTTTCTCTAATTTAGACTTCAGAAAGGAGAAATAGAATCTGAGACGAAGTCCCAAATGCAATAGAATGAGCAAAGAAAGAAGGAACTGCCCCTGAACTCCTGAGTTGCAGGTCCGTGCGTGTCGAGCCAATCGGATGCCCAAGGCTTGCCTCGGCCTTAGAAATGAGCTAACGGAAGGCAAACCTTCGTCGAACGTCAATCGAGGACAGGAAATATTAATTTTGATTGTTGACAACAGATCTTTGGTAGACACAGTAGTCTAGGAAAAGGCAGTAGTATGAGTGTTTGACTCCAGATAGTTCTGGTCAGTCTGAGGGTTTCTGATGCTCGATAAAGTTGGAGATGCGGGGATAGCTGCGGAACGCGCTCGTGTTTCCCAATCACCCAGATCATAGAAGACACAGGCTAGAAGAGCAGTTGATATGCGCAAGTGCTTACTCTGCATCTTTGTTGTTTATTTGTGGCTGGTGGCATATGGTCTAGTACATAGTGTCTGTTGGAGACGATTGAGCTTCGTTGCCAGTTGGTATATGAAGTCGCGTTTTGTGGAGCAAAGGATTGGACAGTCTTTCAAGAAAAACTTCTTCTGAAGTTTTCTTGTTGTGCGTCGCTTTTAGAAAGTGGATTGTCGATGTATTGCCACCTGCAAGTGGACGATTGTGCTAGACTTTGCTAGGACTTCTGTTAGTACTGTTCGACTAAACAAACACAAAAGCTTGAACTTACTTATCTGCCTGCTTCCCAATATCACACTGAATATGTTCTCTGTCTGTAGTTGTTGAGCTCATAGTATAGAAGTCTTTGTTCTGGGCTATGGAAGTTTGCAGGGTTTGGTTCGATAGACTGCTTTAATAGTGACGTGGTGTTGTGTTGGCGGAGCTGAAACATCGATGGAGTAGTTGAGTGAAAGGCAACACGGAATCTGGTTTTGTGTACTTCGTATGCTCTTCAATGATGACGCGGATCTAACTAGTGTTTGCTGTATAGTAGTCTGCTCATGGCAGCAACTCCTTGAATCGGCTGTTAAAAGTTTGAGCACTTGAATACCTTGGCTAGAATGACAGAGAGGGCACATGCGCTGCTGCGATGCTGCTCAATCTTCCTAGCGCTGACTTGGACATGGCTCCGATCGAGTCTATGCTCTACAGTGGTCAGCCTCTCTGTCATTGATGTTAGAATGGGTACTCTTTGCCTACCTCCATTCGCAGCTCAGAGCCACGAAGCCTGGATCATCGGAAGGATTGTGCTGTTCTGGGCGTGCTTTTCTGGAGATCGAATCTCGAGGTGCTTCGGAGGAAAGCTCTTCCTGGCTCGTGTAGCTCTTCTCAACTTCATGGAAGGGAAGAAAGACAGTTCTCAATCGATTCCTGCAATGGAAGCACGCGCGCCTGCTGGTCTTTTGGACGATAGCCAGTGTGAAGCTGCAGATCTCGAGGCTGGAAAAGCTACCCCACAAGTGCAGCTGAGAGGAACGAGGCAAGCGAGAGAGCTTCAAGTTGACCAAACGAAGGATGCGTTATAAGGAGATGTAGAAGGCTGCAGTAACATAGCATCGATAGTGCATTGATTGTGGCCTGGTAAAGGGAGACGATTCAAGTCTTTTTCTGTGAGGACAAGGGGCAAGCTAAGGCTGGGCTAAAGTTTGTGAGGCTGCTCGCAGCGTTGAGGTGGTACGGCCCATCGAGGACTAGTGCGGATCCCTTTACAGTCTCTCCCACCAGCACCCTCTGAAATCGCCAAACACGCTCCTTCCTTGATCACGACAACATATACACAAGCAATTCGCACTTCCTACCTATAAGCTCTTAATTAGAAGATTCCTCTAGCATTCTGTAAGTCTCCTATATATATTTATCTTCTGTTGCTCTTTCCCAGAACGGCACTACTCTCCATGTTCCTTCCCATCTGGTGTTGACAACACCGGGCCCTTCCAATTCTACCCTCAACACTGATCTTACTCCGTCCTTCCTGCCTTTAGCACCGATCTTACTTGTTCCTTCCTTCCTTCCTTCCTTCCTTCCTTCCTTCCTTCCTTCCTTCCTTCCTTCCCTCGTTGCCTTCCCTTTGCACTTTTCCTACCCCCCCTTTCCCTTTGCACGTTCGCTCCTTCCTCGATTGATGCCGCATCACTGATACTGATACTGATACTGATACTGACACCCCCCTTCTCCTTCTAGCACTAGCACTGGCTCCGCCAAGCCGCACCACCTTCGATCTTTCCATGCCGCTGGTCATTCCTCACGGCATCCACAAGTCAGAATTCCCCCAGTATCTCAAGATCAATTTCTGGAGTGGTCACTTGGTTGAGCTGTACCTTGACGATGCCATTCGAGGCCGCTGCCGTATTTACCCCTGCCATTGCACGCATGACCTGGCTCCGGGCGATGTCTGTTATCAGCATTGTCCTTGGTATGATCATCTTCTTGGTCGTACCCGCCGATGGTTTTTGTGAGTGCGGTTACACCTCGACGATCTCTACTGGCGTTTCTACCAACCAGTACACTTTCACCGACGTCCTGGAATTCGATGCGCTCCATGTGAAGGACGTCGATCAGGATACCGATTGGTCGATTCAGAATTATAATGTATCTGCTGCTGACGCTAGAGGTCCCTACGGGTAAGCACCTAGGTGCTTTGGATCTCGAAGGTATCTTGCTAACATTCCCTCCCTAGTATGAACTTCACCAGCCTCAACGTTGTATCCAACCCCATTGCCAATGCTTCGAACTGGGTCGGACCACCTGTCTCTGCTGGCGATCCGGGCGTTCAACTCAGCGTTGGCGGTGGTATTCCCGCAAGTGGTTTCGTACAGGTTGCGCAGATGAACTCTGTTCGACAGGACCTTCTCTTTGGCACGTATCGAGCACTGCTCAAGGTCACTTCCGTTCCCGGCACTTGCACCGCGTTCTTCTGGGTAAGCATACCCCTCTTGCTTCTTATCTGCTAGTGAACACTGGCGGCTAATTGTTTTGCAGTACTACAATGACTCCCAAGAGATTGATTTCGAAGCCCTTTCGTACCAATTCAACCTGCAAAACGGCACCTTCCCCATGAATCTCGTCCTTCAGTCTCAGCAATCTGCTCGCCAAGGTTTCACTTCGGCTGCGAGTGGTGATTGGAAGGTTGCCAACCTCCCTTTCGATCCCACCGACGGCTTTCACGAGTACCGAATTGACTTCATTCCCGGAACCGTAATGTACTATGGTGATGGTCAGATATTGGCAACCATCAACACGACTGCCGTGCCCACCAGTCCTGGACACTTGATATTGTCGCAATGGTCGAACGGCGACCCCGGCTGGTCTGCAGGCCCTCCTCCCCAGAGAGCTGTCAGCACTGTTGGCTACGTCAAAGGCTACTTCAACTCATCGGATCCCGCTCGTCAGGCGGCTGCTATTGCGCGCTGCAAGGATCCTTCTGCCTCAGGAGCAACATGCGAGATATCAGATCTAATCACTGCCTCGGGTTCCTTGTATTCCCCCTTCTTCAGCAATCAAGCCAACATGACCAATAATCAGACTATCTACGGCAAGAGTGGCAGCTCAGGTCAGACTCTGAACTTTGGCCTTATCGTGGGCATCTTCTTCCTTTGGGCTGCTGAGATGTTCGTCATAGGCTATTGCTTTGCCTGCTTTCTCAGTTGAGGAGAGATAAATTGGGTGGGAAATCGAAACACTCGTTCTATTGTTGACACGAGCCTGTTCGTTCTTGAGAAGCTCATCTCTCTCAACATTCATGTTTCTTTGCATCGGGGCGGGGGCTTCAGTTTTGCTTCATTTGTGGATATCTGACTTTTCGATTCTGTTTCTTTCTCGATGATGCTCTGGCACTGATACCGAAAATCCCAACATCACTGGCATCCGGGGGGGTTGACGTAGATAGATTTGTCATGGTATTTTCATTTGATTTCTTCGCGGGCATTATGGTTCTGCTCATATTCTCGGAGGGTGGTGGATTTGATACAGGGCCAGCGAAGGAGGCTTTGATAGATGATAAATGAATAAATGAGTAAATGATACTGCGTTCAGCAGCCAAAAAATAAGTCTCGATGGTATGTGAGAGTCATAATTGTGAGCAATCTTTCCAAAAGAAATGGAGATTCTGCACCGGCTTGGGGGCGCCTTCCTCTTCTAGGTTCCTTGTAGTGGACTTCTCCAGATCCTGCAACCTCTCTTCTCCGTGAACACAACACTCTAGCCCCCACATTGGAAACATCCTTCAAGCTCTATTCTTTGCCATTCTTTGTCGGGAGGTGTTCCTAAGTACAGATTTTCTTTTCTAACACCGACCACGAAGTCTCGCCTTTCATGTCCTCAACTCTGGAACTGTCTTTGATTCCCCCAGAACATCTCATATCACCGCTGGCGATGGACAACAAAATCAACCATCAGGTTACCCATGTTCTAAACACTGATTCCATCATGGATAAGCGTGTTATTTGCGGCATGGCGGGCGTGCTGGCTTCTTACGAGAACCAACGTCCCATTCGAAAGACTTCCATGGGCGCTTCGGCCTTAGTTGGCAATCTTCCAGCAGATTTATGCCTAGAATCTCCCTCTTCTAGCATTGAGAGATCTCTCTCTCCTTTCAGCCAGGTAGCCAACTCCACGACTCCACCAACAGACGGCGATAGCCCAAACAACTCGATTACCACCGACCATTCCTTCTCCCCCGAAGCTTCCAACAACATGGACTCCAGACGAGATTCCGTTGACCATCCCCACGTTGGCCAGGGTGTCAGCCTTAGACGAGCATCCATCGACCACCTCCATCTTGGACCGTTGGCTGAAGAAGGTGTGAACATTCTCGTCGAGTCAGACGGAATCATTAGAAGCTTCCTCGTCCATACCGAGCTCCTCTGTCACTTCTCGCCCTACTTTCGAACGTTCCTTGGAACGAGAGAGCCGAAAGTCTTCACCACGGAGGTCAAGACTCAAACCTACAAAAATGAGCTGGACTTCGGCAGCCCTGCGTTGGAGAAAGCCGAAGTGGAGGGTAGCATCAAGCTTGATATCAAGGTCAAGTTTCCGCCCACAGGAGCACAGCACGACCTCCGACTTGATAATGCATTCGGCGCATTTGGCCACAGTGTGTTCGCTACGTTTGTCGACTGGCTTTATCTCGGACCGGGCAAGTTCGAGCCAGACGATGTCATGGAGGCGAATAAGCTTCTCATTCAACTATGGGTTCTAGCCGGTCGCCTTGGCGTACCCTCCTGCCAGAATGACTGCATCGTTGCGCTGGAAGAGAATCGCAAGCGGAGCCGTACAGTTGCAACAAGCATGCTGGGATGGATCTACAATAATACGAGAGACTATGGAAGGACTCAGTGTGGCCTGAAGAATCTGCTGATCGATCAGTGTGCCTTGACGTTGGACGAAAACTGGTTTCTGCAAGGAATGCACCAGCCAGGCTTCTCTGAGCGGTTTCCCACGGAGAGCTTGTTCGACATCATTGCCCGCATGAGATTTCTGTTACGAGAATCTGGTCTTGGAGAAGGTTCGTTGGTTATTTCACCAACAAGTTACAGATACATGATTGATGATGGAGAGCGCAAGGCAGCTTGAGCCTGGAGGAACAATACAAGAGCATAGCAAGGCGGTATTTGGCAGTTTGGGGCGCATGGCAGCTTGAGTTTGGAGGAACAACAAGAAAGCATAGCAAGGCGGTATTTTGCAGCTTGGGTTTGCTAGCTTGGGCTATGATACCACTTCTGAAGACAAAACATTGATATTGTACATAATGCGGAGATACCTAGCTCGTTCTGTGCTATTGGTAATTGACCCTATTCTCTGCTACCCTCCGTTTGCCAATGCTGCGGTATTTGAGGCATGAACTAGAGCGTCTGTTTCTCGCTGACATAACCCGAAGAAGAGCTTCGTAAAGCGAGAACTCTCCCTTTCGGATACAACATGTTACCCCGAGAAAGCCCTTGTCGACCAGTCCTACAGAACCGCCCTCCTGCCCAGAGGTCTAGCCCATCCCAACCGTTTTGTATTTCGAGAAGCCCGCTTCGTAAAACCGTATAAGTTGACCGATCGAAGTGGAGGAAGTAATTCGGCTCTTAATGACTGTAGGGAAGAGGAATGGATTGGTGGTCCAGAGATAGAGCTGGAAGTTTGGGATATTGTCGGTTTGGAAGTGATGCCTCTCAATTGTGATTGCGGATTGTGCTAGTGATGGGTATGGTTAGACCTGGGCGGCTCTTGAAGGGGAAGAGGAGAGGGATTGTACCTGCCTGGATGCGAGACTGTAGAGGGTAGTATTTTGATCGTGGACTCTCGATGGTCAGAGTGTTTGGGAGCTAAAGACATGGAGGTTATTAGCTTGTGCGCTCTGTGATTGGGGGTGGAGAACCTAAGGTAGGTTTGGTGAGTGCGGTTGAAGGGGCAAAGAATAAGGCTTCTTCCACTAGGGGGTGTGTCAGAATTCGAGGCGCGAAGCTGCGTTTTAATATACTAGACCTTATGGAACATTGAAAAAGCGACCAGCCAGTACTTTTCAGATTGTTCCTCAGATCAGGGAATAATTAAAAAAGCAAATGCCATTAGGCTCGAACTGTTCCTCGAGCTATAGTACATTGAAAGCCGGTATTGCGTCACAATTCTGACACCACTGGTGCTCTGAATCCGAGGATAGTCTCCTCGGAAGCACGTGCTTCACCTTCGATTGCCCCCTTCCCATAAGAACACCACAATCATGTAGACAATCCAGCACCGAAGCTTACCTATCCATTATTGATCCTTCAAACCCTTCGCTTCGAGCAACCCCTATTTTTCGGACAAACAATAATCCAAACGAACCCAAGCGGTTCGGTTATGTCCTCGCTTGGTCGGTCCGGATTAACTTTCAGCCGATCAGATATGTCAATAACGGGTGGAATAAGGGAATCTGTTATTAACAAAAGCTCAATGGGGAAGTGGCTGTGTCTTAAAGCACATCATTTACATCAAAATGACTAGTACTAATTCACTGTCTTTGTAGAAGTACAAAAAAACTTGTAAACAAACAAAAAATACCCAAAAAATAGGCGAAGACAGGCGGGGCGAGGGCGCTAACGACTCCTGATCATTCCAGGGGTAAGTTCACCCTAACCACACCAGCGTGCCGTGTAATGAATGATAACCGGTGTATTAGAGAGCGCCTTCGCCCTAGTTACAGGGGTGCCGCCCCATGGCGAACCCCTTCTAGAGCGCTCTCGCTAATCAAAAGGCCGAGTTCTATCTCTCCGGAGATAGTTTAGATTGAACGACAAGAAAAAGAGGTTGAAGGATATTTTAAACCCCCACCTCTTCTCAATATTCAAGCTTCTAATAGTTCTTAGTGAGGGCCTGTACCTACTTCCTCTTAGGAGACGATTCGGCGACACCTCTAACTACCCGGAACTATTACATTCACATGTACGAAGGCACAGGCTCCCAGCCCAATTTGTAAAACAAAAAGTAAGTTCCTCTCTCCCATCCTGACTTAAGACACAGGCCACTAGAACCAAAGAGCTTAAAACACTTTTTTTTTGCTACCTTCCCTTAACAAAATGCAGGGGGCTCGTTAAATCTGAACATGTTTCTTCTCTTTTTATTTTTCCTCCCCTTGCTTCGCACGGCTTAAGTATTTTAAAGCGTGCAGAATGCAATACGAGATCAAACCGCAAGGATAATAGAATAGCTGTGAACATGATGGAAAATATTAAATGCGCAAGAGGCGATGCGAACGAACAAACGAACGAACGAACGAACGAAGGAGATGGGCATAATACGACTGAAGCATAATGTTGAAGCAGAGCAAGGTTTCGTGGGCAAGATGCATGGCAAAGCAAGAAGGAAGCGCAACGCGAGAAGTAAGAACATGCGCGAGAAACCTATTCATTCTAGAGCTCTCTCTAACAATGCATGTCTTCATTTCTCGTAAACCTCTTGCAAACCATGTAGATCCAAAACCTATCTATGCAACATAAACATAAGTGCCGCCCTCACGCTCCATGTAATCCTTATCGATCAATTCTGCTCTCGTTAGCAACGTATCCTGGAAGGAAGAGGAGGGAAGGGACTTACTATCGATATTCTGCTTGATCTCACCAAGCTCAATTGCACCTCTCTTCTTCGTTTGCTCAATCACTTCCGCAATGAGATTCGCGTGCGTCATTGTCTTTCGACTCTTCATGATGCGCACAATCGCTGCTTGCGTCTCGTACTGCCTGTCCTGATGCACACGCTCATGCGTCTCTTGATTCTCTTCCTTCGTTTCCTTCAGCTGAATCTGATTAATCTTGATCCTGTACTTGGGATCCTGGAAAGCAAGGTTCACGGTGAAGGTGTCGTCGTGGTTGACTTCCCTGCCTTTGGGATGTTTTGTGAGAACGCGTAACTTGGCACAGGCGAGAGATTGCAGTGTTCGCTCGAGCTCGGCATCGACGAGGCCGGTGGACTCTTGGATATCTCTGTACGAGAGGTGTTCGCCGTCGGCGATATCATTGAACAGCACGAGAACGATTGCTTGAAAGGCTGACACGAGCAGTTCTTTTGGTCCTTTCTTGAATTGAGCTTTGACTACGGCGTGGGCGAGGGCGTGTTTCCAGGTTAGCCGTCGGCCGGTATGCTTATGTTTGTAGTGTCGATCGTATTTCTCCAGATGTCTTGCAACCTCTGGAGGCAGCTTGACAGTCACATCGGGATAAGTCGGCCACGCCGCAGCAGAAAGGACGCTGACTTGAAGATCCATGGTTGTTTTACTAGTATTGCTGAGCGATTGCTTGTACGCAATCATCTCGTCCCGGGCAATTTCTTGGTCCTTGAACATCTGCTCCAAATTATGCGTAAAGGCAAAGCCACACTCGATTTTCAACTTGGCGAGCATATTTCGTTCCGCATCCTGGCTCGCACTGCGGGCCATCAAGAGTCGCCGCGCGAGATCTTTCTTGTAGAATGCCTCGAACACATCTTTGCCTTCGATGAACCGGAAAAGCTCCAAGCCTTGTTCTAATTGTCGATCAAGCTCAGCATCTTCGTCGCCAGTACTTCCATGACCTTGCTTCTCAGCAGCATCCCGATCCTTGGCATCAGACGCCAAAGAACGAGGAACAGCCTTCAGGCCTCCTCGAAGCAGCAAGTCCATATACTTTGCAATCATCTCTCCAACCTTGGAATTACTGGTACCATACGCCAGTGTGTTCTTCTTGTCGTTGATGAAGTTACCAAATGCTTCCCGAAGGCTGTAAGAGAACGCCTCGTCTTTCTCGAATGCATCCCGGATGATCTTATCTAAAGACTTCTTGAGCTCCAGAAGTCGAACAACCATTTCATCTACCCTCTCCTTGTCACTGACGATGGCTGCTCCAGCCACCTTGACATACGTCTCGAACGGTTCCTTGAGCTTCAGCTGCATCTTCGAGAGACCGAGTAGATTATACAGTGCTTTCATTGATTCCAATGCATTATCTTCAATCAACGTGGCAAGTCCCTTCGGGTCGAGCAGTAATTGAGATTTCTCTTCAATGAGGATATGATGAGCCGAATCGAGTAGATGTCTTTTCGTTGTGCTATCAAAATTGTATGTGTCAGCACGGAGGGCTTCTCGAGCCAGTAGGTTATGCACGGCAGAGATGTAATTCTTCAATATAGAAGTACTTCGTTCCTGGGCAAAAGTTGCGAAATAAGTGGCGCTTTGTTGCAGAAAGTGCGGTTCGAAAGACTTCCCGTAGACGCCGAAGATGTGGAGCATTAATATCGAGTCTTTAAGAAGGTTTGGATCAAAGAGATCTTCCTGACCAGCTCGATCGTATGAGACCAGATCGCACATTCCCTGTACCACTTTGGCCCCCAAGTTCTGCCGACCACTTCCTTTACTCTTCGTGAATATTGTATGTCGGTATTGTTGTATCCCAAGGTCTTCGAGTTGAGGGAGGTCTTTCACATTTAGAAGATAGGACCGATCAAGATAGCTGAAGATCGATCGTAGGAGTGTCTAAAGAGTCCGAGTTAGCTTTGCCTTGACAAGAAAGTTATTGAGTTATACCGATTGCTCGTTCCACACCACCCAAAACCGTTGCACTGCCCGCAATGCATCAATATTACTTGTGCCTGTCTGCCTTTCGACCTCCGGTAGGAGCTGTTTCTCGAGATAACCTTTACATCGATCTTTGAGATGCATGAACAGTTTCTCCGCTTGCCCCCTCCTACATGTTGCCTCAACGCCACGACATAGAACCTCCAATGGCGTACTTGGCGGGCTTTTATTAAATATTGAGGTAAGAGCAGCATCAAGTTCCGACCACGTCCGGTCATAGTATTCATCCACGCTCTTCGTCGAAGTAGTTCTCAGGTTTTTGATCACCAATCTCTTCGCCCCAGCATGTGGTTGGAAATTCGATGGCGGACGTGTCAAATCAATGACTTTCGGCCGAGACCCTATTCCCAAAGTCTTGCTCATATTTGCGGACCTGCCAAGATTTTCTCTGGAATGCGAACTCTTCAATCGTTTAGAGGTGTTCAGAGACGCGTTGGGAGCCGAGAGGGGTTGCCGCGTCTCTTTCGAGCTCACAGCAGGTATCTGATTTTCGTTGAGCTTTCGTTTGAGAGGCTGTCGGGATTGGGTAGCAATATTATCATCAGACAGAGCTCCTGGGGACTGCATCGACCTTTAGTCGGCCTTCAACCACATGAAGGCGTCTTAGCAGATCAGTTGGTCTAGGTCCAAGTCTCCTATGTGGAAGGTGCTGATGAAAGAATACAAGGCAGATTTCGAATGTTTCGAGGTTTCCTGGCTCGCAATTTCCTCAATTATCCTTCAAAAGCCGTGGAAGCTGTGCTTGATCGTTGTCGGACAACATGACGCGAAGATGGGAGGGAGGTCGTTGGCAATGGCGATAAGGCGCTTATCGCCGACGATCAAGGCTGGGCATCAGCACGTGATCCAACCGCACTGAGATTGATTGACACTAGCAAGTCATTTTATTATACGTCCAGAATTTTCAAGTTTACTCAATCGTAGTCTCTATTTTTGGTATCTAATTCCGGTCATGCATCGTCAAGGTTCTTGTCATCGAGCAGCCCATGTTGAATCCGCCCAGATGTCATCCCTGGTCTATCTACTGTACAATATATCCTAACATGATCACATCCCGCTCATGCGAAGGCAGTAAATACCTTCGCTTGCTTCTTTTCATGCGTCTGTTCCTCGAACTGAGAGATCTTAGTCTTTGGAATTGAATTCAATGAAGGGGGCACTCACATCAAGAAACCCTGTCATGGTCATTAACAACATGAAAGAACTTGAAAGATCGTCAATACTCTGCTGAGATGTCCCAGAGGCATTCCCAAGGCCGGCAGACTTTTTGAGAACAGCAAGGATCGAGAGTCTGTTTTCGGAAAGGAATCTTCGACCTTGCTCAAGAGTCTGCTGGTTTTGGGAGCCTCGACTTAAAACAGCTGCGCATATCACTCTCATTACAGCGATCAGTAACTGATAATGCTTATTCACGGCATCAGGTCCCACGATATCTGAGAAGGTCAGTGTGTGAACATAGCGCTTTGGGTACGTCGGAACTCACCGACGCCAAGATCTGGATCAGTGGTAAACAAGCCAGAGATTTTGACCGAATGAAATAGGCCCGAGTTAAGAACAGCTACAGCTCCGAGGCGAGTTTGCGATACCTGTAAAAGAACTGCAAGCTTCGCGTGGCAATAGGAGAGCTGCATACCGATATCTGTTTTCGTTAGTTAAAGATCATGGGATACAGTTATGATTGGTATACCTTCGACAGAAGTCTCTTGCAAATCATTCGAAATATGCTGAATGCCGTCGACAAGAATAACAACGAAGTTAAGCCGCGAGAGAGACTCAATCATGTACTTAGAGTTTTCCTGTCTTCCCAATTTGACCAATGCACCGAGAACAAGCAATGCCGCAATTCTACATGTAGGCTCCCCTGCGTGGGCATCATCGCAGACAACTTCAATAAGTCGATCCCCCGCAACCTTGATGGTTTGGATATTATGTCTTCGATGAACACCTGATATGCCAGTGACATCCGACATTCCTGCTAAGTAGCGATAGCTGATGTCGTAGTACATTGCTTTGAGTTCGACTTTTGCGCCAAGCGTGATGATCGCTCTAAGAGATACTTGGAACAGATGAAACAATCTGTCGCTGACCAAGTCCCCGATATCACCTTGCTTGAACGAGTCGGACCCAAAATCCAAGCTGAATATCAGGGCCTTCGCAAGCCTTGCTAGCTCCATGGCTTCCGAACCCGCATCAAGATCACTCTCGGTTCTTGGCATGATTGTCTGTAGACATTTCAAAACGAAGGAAGTCCTTGCCGTGCTGTCGAAATCACCACTTTCAATCATCAAAAGCGTCAGCTGGACCCACGATTGGAGCACCTTCACCCGACAAGTGTTCAAAACCTTGATCTGATTGTCCTGAGCCATCCACTGGAGCAGCGCTTGAGCTTCATTGTTCACAATAGCCTTGTCTTGCTCATTTTCAAGTCGCTTTGAATGTACGAGCTCTGCTCTTCGTAAAAGAAGGAGTTCCTCGGCTTTCGTCAGATCGTAGGCAGATGACAGGTCATCGTACTCTTCTAGACAAGCGTGAACATCGACATCCTTGAACCAAGTAAGTTGAGGAGGCTTTGGTGGGGTATCGAATTCGTTCTCCATAAAATCAAACAAATCGAAAATCGTAAAATGCTCGAATTTCTCTCCACCATCGACAGTAGTTGATCCTAGCAGCGTTTCAAACATACGTTCTTTCAGTGATGGAGAGTGACTTCGTGCGACCTGACGCAGCTGAGCTGAGAGATATTGCAGCACAAGCGATCTCCGACCTAGGAAATCGGAGAGACAAGTTGCCGATGGTGACGAGGTGAAGGTGGGATCGGCGACGTTCAGACCATCCCATAACGTTCCAGGTTCCACAATTGTTTCTTTGACAAATAGCAGAGAAAATGCATCATGAGCCTGCATCTCGGTCATTGTAAGGAGGGACGAAATCGGGGAGGACCAAAGTTGTTTCAACACTTGAAGAGCCTTGTAATTTAGAGTGACTAGCCACAGGGAATTGTCTAGGCCATCTTGAGACATAGGCATATTTAGCACCATGTTCAAGATCGCGTGAAAGAGAGACACGCTGCGGGCGAAGGAGCCGTCTGCGGCAGTACTCAGGGAATTCTTATCACAACGAAACCCAAGAAGAAGGTGGGCTATGGTAGGTTGACCAGGTGCAGCTCGGAGACAAGCATTGAGGAAATCCAAGATCTGGACTTTGATGATGTATGTGGGTAGTGAGTCGGCTCCCAGATTGATGTCAAGAGGAGACTCCAGCTCACTGCGGAGAAATTTCGATATTGTCTCAGCATCATCATCCAAGGCAGCGAGTGCCTTGTTTTTGTCTGAACCTCGACCAACCCCAGAGCTTGGGGATGGTGAGAGTTTTGGGGACGTAGAAAGTTTCTCCAGAAGTTCCAAGGATGACAGCACTAGTTCAGAATGCCCGGAACCACAATACCGGCCAAGGTCAGAGAATATGACAAGATGGTTTAGCACGCCATCTTCAAATGATCCGAATGCAGCATTTGAAATGGGCGTCCTTCGGTAGTTTGGGATGGACTTAATCAGAGGCCGCATGATATCCAGATATGTAGGCTGAAGCTCTAGGATTGAATTGATGACATGGATACCACGCAAGAGACATAGGATCATGGGCGAGTCTGGCTCAGCCCGTGCCACGTCCGCAGAATCCTGGTGGACCGCGGCAAACAGGGCAGCCATAACCTTGTCATTAAACATCCACTCCATTACCCTTGAGAAGGGATGAAGAAGGACATAGTTCTGGAGGCTAGACGCTCTTATGGCCGCATCAACGACGATATTTGATTGACTTGCAAAGATCACCAGATCTTCGTTGAAAGTATCCAGACAGGTGGCGATGAAGTCCAAACAACTAAGTTGAAGCAGTCTTTGTTGAATAGGCTCGTCGTCCTCTGAGGCCCGGGGTCCGAAGATCTGACCAAGAACAAAGTCGATATATGGATCTATACCTGGTTGCCGGGTCGAGATCCCCAAGTTTTCGGGGAATGGCAAGTCATCGGAAAGGCCGGTATCATCGTGGTAGGGCGCTACAAGGGCATGAAGTAGTTTTACGAAAGCGTTCGGTTCTTCAAATCCAGATGCCAGTCCCTTAAGTATTCCTCCCATCGAAGCAGCAGCAGTAGTCAATGACGACGACGAAGCCTTTGGCATAGCAGATCCTGGTGAGTAACCACCAGAAATCCACACATCAAGAGCCGCCCACAAGTATTCGCCAGCTTCTTTGGTCTTTTGGGTCAAGAGGGATCGAAGGGTTGTGAACGCACAAGCACGAAGACGAGATGGAATGGCGCTGCTGGCAAGCTGGAAAAGAAGCTCGGTGATGTGGAACGATTGATGCTGAGCCAAGAATGTCCTGGCTTCTGTGCTCTCGGAACAGAGTCGTGTGATCAGACGGAGATAACATTCCAACATGATTGGCACCTCGGGTTCAAGCTCAAAAGGATCCGCTTGGGGCTTGCCAGGACGATATGTTTGTCCCTGAGTTAAAGCTGGAATATCTCGAATTCTTGATGAGTAGTATGTCAACTCTTTGAAAATTTGGGTCCATGTCAATGAAGTTGTCCTCCTGATTTTGCCCGATGGCTGTGCTCCTTCGTCCAATAAAAAGTGATGGGCAGCGGTGGCACATTCGTCGTCCGCAGATATTGCTTGTAGCATTTCGCAAAATGCGCTGACAAGTGGTGTTGATGCCCGTCTGGAGGTCCAGTGCACGAAGCCAATCAGCGCGCCATCGGGAGCGTCCCAGAATCCTTCTAAGGCGGCCTTTGGTCGACCATCGTAAGCATATGATATGATCACGACAAACTTCTCAAGATCAGGATCATGCTCGTGACTCGGGCTTACTTGCCGCTGTTCATCCTCGTCTTGTCGAAGTTTTCTTAGCGCATCAGGAAGGTTTGTGATAAAGCTCTCCACGAAAGTTTCCACCGATTCCATCAGAACTTCATGGAAGACATCAGAGAATGGGACAGAGTCTGAAATTAAGACTGGAGCTTTTCGCTGGAGATACTGTCGTAGACCGTGGCGAGCAGGATCATACCAATCGGTGGGCTTTACGTCCGCAGAAAGAGATAAAATGAAATCGAACGCGCCATCCTTCAAAGCTGCCTCAAATTGTTGGGTACGCTCGGCACTTTCTGAAGGATTTATTAGCATTGGTTATAATTAGCGAAGGCGAAATTACTGACCAGATTGGATCTGGCTTTCTGGTACGGCACTGTCGTGATTTTCGCCATACCACCCACTGTATTCAGCAAGCCACCAAGCCCGAAATGCAGCATGGACGAAGGGTAAAGTCCAAGGCTTCTCATCTTCCTGTCGGAATACTTTCTCGTTCAATGCCCTGGCATCGTTGAGGTTTCCGTCAACGCCACCAAAGCGTGATATGAAGGCAGCAAGTGGTGGAAAATAATGTACTGAAAAGCGTGATTAGCACAGATCATCTTGCAACACTGCAATTAGTCCTACGAGAATTTCTACAATCGAGGAGCAGGTTGGAAAGTTTGCAACAAGTTAGAGATCATAGCACTCACCTAAGAGGTTGTCATATTTGTCGGCCTTCCGCATAATTTCCAGGACCTGGTCAAAGTCTGCAACGAGGGAATGGCTTTCCTTTATCAGATATAACAGGATAAGAGCTAGTGACTCGTGCTGTTTCACCAGACTGTTTCGCTGGTACTCTACCATGACCAAAAGCTCCGCTTGCTGTAATTGGCCAAGCACGGATGCACCACTCAGTTTCTCTGCCAGCCGTTGAAGCCATGCTTTGATATCGCTCATACATGAAAGACATCTTTGTGTGTATCTTATCCGTGTTTCCCCAGGTTCTGCAATACTGTTGACGATCCCCTGTAGATCTGCCCGGAGCTGATCATCCTGATTGACGTCCGCCGACAGTTGTAGCACCAAAGAAATGCAATCTAATAAATATTTTCGACGCTGATGAAATCGAATGATTGAGTTTGTAAGCGCGGGCCGCCCAGAAGCATCAGTTTCAGCTTGTGCCTCTAAGAATATGCCAGCAGCGTCGAGTTCGTCGAGGTCCAATTCATCTGCGAGCTGTAGAGCGCCTTGCTGGAATTCCTCATTGATAGTGTATTCGTCGCCTGAAATATCCAGCTTCCCTATGTCCAAGTTAGTTTGTACAAAAGTATGGATATAAGCTTCGTACCACTTGCTAAGCTCTTCCGACTTTGCTCGTTGCGAGGCTTCTTGTCCAGCAGGTTCTTGAAGTCCCCAAGATGAGCATCGAGTTCCACGCCTAGCCGTTCAAGGCTGGATAACTTGTTCTCAGAAAGGGCAACAAGATCGGCATATAAAGCTTCCAAGCTTTCCAAGCTATGAAGCTCCGCCATTGTTGACTTGTTGCGCCGGCGCGTACCGCTGGTGGACGTTCACGAGTGTACCAGCATAGAACAGCAGCGGTCCTCGAGGCCGCACATGTGCCTTTGCAGAAACCTCTCTCCCACCCAGTACTGTCAAGATGTGGTGCGGGCCGTATGTTGCAAGTTTACCTACTTGGAGCTCACAAGGCGCGATGTTCAAGGTTGTTTTCGCGTCTTCCCCAGGCTTTTTTTTTGTGGGTCCGCGAGGCTGCCTTCCCGCTCATGCAACCCGACCCACTACATAAGCTTTCAACACCGCCAACCATAGAACAAGGCTCCTTTAAATCGAGCGCATTATCAAATACGTAACTGCAGCTTCGGGGCCCTTTCAAGAGCATTTACAGCTCCGCTCTTGGTTTACCATTCCAACAACTGGTGGAGCTTTTCCCGACCCGTCATTGCTAGCCCAGCTATGGTCACCAGTTCTCCCTGCGGATTGTCTTCAGGATGGGCAAGTCGAGTGGAGAGGCGGCAGAGCTCCGCCTTCATGAGGTGTTAGGTACATGATCTTCCTTCCATCTCTGGAAAGGCACTGATAAAGAACAGAGGCGCTCGAGAGCAAGACCCAAAGCACGCGCAGCCAAGCCGCAAGAGGTGAGCAATAAATGTGCCAATGAACACGATCACGGAAAACTGAGGCGTATTAGATTTACTAACCATCTTCGATCGAATGCGGAGGGAATCCAATGTGTAAAGCTCTTCGAAGCCTCCGGAAACCGATCCTCTACTAATGGTGCCTTTAGGAAGAAATTGAGCGACAGAGCGTACCACAAAATATTCGAAACCCTCTTCAAAGCTGTCCTCACCGAGAAGTCACTCTTCCTTACCGCTGCGAAGACTGGCTCAGAAAAAACGCAGACTGGCGCGGCCACGAGACTCACTGCGTGTGCTGATGCTTTAAGAGTGGTTGTTGAAGCTGGCGTCACGAAGCTGAAAATAAAGACTGTGGAGGCAATTGCGGAGCATATAATTCAGACCCTACCGACCACAGACTCTGGGTATTGCAAACCGCTCGTACAGCATTATCTCCAAGCTTTCGGTACTCTCTTCAAGCACCAGGCGAACGTGGAACGCATCAAAAGAAGCATATGGCTCAATATTGTGGACTTTTTCGTCCAAGGAATTAATCAATTTCTAGTCGATAACGAGGGAAGGCCATCTAGTGTGACAAACAGCTTTTCAGTGCCCAAATCCATCACGAGTAGCGGGCAAATCCAGAGCCAGCACTCTCTGACGCGGAGCAATGTCGAAGAATCCTTTCACATCTTACTCCTTTTCATTTCTGCGTCTAATGCGCCCCTGGCAGAGGTGTATGTCGTGGTAGTCGATACTACAATGCGATTTTTGCAATTGCAGGGTTTTCACGCAAGCCAATTGCACCAGCGCGCCTTTTCTATTCTCAATGTCTGCTTGCAATTTACTCGCATACATCACGTATACTACACTCAGAATGTTGCTCGAGATGCCATCCCCGTCATTTCGCGGCTCTGGCAAGGTAAGGCGGTGGCAAAGGATGAGATGTTGAATTCTGTTCGAGACGAAATGTTGATCTTCCTATTCAATGTCCATCTTCACTTAGAACGTGGCATCATGGATGATGAGACTTCCGAGCTTTTGTCCAAAATAGAGGACTTGTTAGACATTTTGCGGGCGGATTACGCCAGACGTTCCGACCGAGATCAATTGGAATTGGATGACTTGGAAATGACAGACTTCGGTGCAAAGCTGCGCAATGATACACCGTTTCAACTCCGCATTTTCAAACTCAGGCCGCACAACCATAAAGCTGAGAGGAATTGGGCCCACCTTCAGGTCATTGGAATGCTGGAGAGACTGGTGAACCTTGGCAATACGCACAGGGGTTTGTCAACCGCAGATGAGCAAGAGCAGGATATTGATAACCGGCCTCGCAAGCGACAGCGCACAGCCCAGCCTTCGGATCATCTCCTAGATCCTTTAAGATCTGATGACGCGAGAACGAGAATGGCTGCTTTGCAAACATTGCCCTTTGTGCTTGAGAATCATCAATTACATTCTCCCTTGTTGACGGAGCTGTTGCCTCTTTTACAGACCTGTGTAGGTGACAAGCGTGGTGATATTGCATCTTGGGCACTGCTAGCTATTGCAAGGTATGAACATTGGCTCTTCTTATGCTTGTCACTAACGCCCTTTCTCTTAGTTGTGCTTACCAAGAAATTGCTACCCATATCAGCTCCCTGGACTGGACACTTCTTTGGCGGGCCGGAACCAGGTCACTGACATTCTCCATGACCTCGCGGGCTGCGGCACTTCAGCTTCATGCGATCGTTGCCAACAAACTTATTCCATACCATGATATTGGTGAAGATATAGAAACCATAGTTACCTCCGCCGATGCTAGTGGTCCAGCGGTTCTCAGTGACTCTGGTCTTTTCCTGATGACCCATCTGCTGGATTCGAGGATAACTGAGGTACCCGGTGCAAGTCTTGCCGCCTCTCAGCATGTCATTCGATGGCTCTTCGCGCGATGGGATCCAGGTATGAGCTTGCTTTCTAGAACTGTTTAATCAGCAAGCTAACCTAAGTAAAGTGGACAACTTTTTTGCTGCGCATTATGCCCTCCATGCACAGCCGCATCACATTATGACGCTGCTCCGAACCTGCCTGGGCCTGCATAGGGTGGACTTGCCCGCAAGCACGATTACTTCCTGCGGCCCTATTGCTCAAGGATGGCAACACCACTTGAACACTCAAGATGTCCTTCGATATATCTTATTACTGGACGCTTCAATTGCAAAGAACATGGATGGCTCATGTCTATCGTGTCCGAAAGACGATGTGTCTGGCGTTCATATTCACCTACTCAACACCGCTCATTTCCAATCATCGAGGAAGCTCATTCTAGATCTCCTCCAACCAAAAAGCAAAGATATTTTGGAGAGTTGGAAGAGTTATCTACTTGAACGATCCTCTATATCCACAGACATGTTTCGAAGTATTTTCAACAGTTGCGTCTTGATGGCGCTCGCGATGAGGCACTGCGTGAACTTGAATTCAACTCAATCGTCATCCATTGAAAGAAATGTGTTGGACTTATGTACAGAGCTCATGTCATTTCTTCGAGATGGAGAGAATGAAACTTTGTACGAAACATTGTACCAGACGCTTCACCCATTTGCACCGTCGTGCGGATCCACCGAATTCGATCAGCTGTCCGTAAAAGAACCTCACATGCTAAAAATCTTCGTCATGATTGCAAGAGTGCTCATCGATCGTGGGGCCAGGAGCGATGAGGCTTCCGCACCTAACGACGACCTCATGGATCTTGACGACTTTGAGAAGACGCACAGTCAGAATCGCTTGGAGTCTCAAATGGCTACCATGCCAAGAAAAGACCTCTCCCTTGATATGTGGTTGGGCTCCTTCAACCTTGTTGTTGGTGGCAGAATACTTTTGGTCGTGGCTGCTAACGATAATCCCGATATCATCGGTTATTTGCCCTCTCCATTCATTGATCACTTTCTTTCTCGGACGGACGAGGAAGTTATTGCAAGTCGTCGGTTGCTCCAAGAGATACTCACATCTGAGTTGGTTATTGATGATACTGATGCAACAAAGATTCTTGAACGCCTGGCCATGATCCTATCCTCGAATGCGTTTGATCGTTGTGAGGTCACCCTGGGAATGTGTCTAGATGGACTGGCCGGCTTGGAGCCTTTCTGGTCATCGTCATCTAATGACAGTGGGGGGGCTTACGCTGCTTCACAGATGTACATCTGGTTCATTACTGCAGTGCTGGAGAATGGTCTTGCGTCACCAGAAGTGCTGAAAGGCATGAGTAGACTGCTGCTAATTCTGATGCGAACAAGTCCTGCGTATGGAAAAGACACCTTTGGCCTGCCATCGCCGCGCTCCAGCCTCTTCAACATACTAGAGAAGGGCGATGCTTCTGTCAAATTCTACGTTGGGAGCCAACTCTTCAAGGTCTTCAAGCTATTCATATTGAAAGATCACGACGATGTCTTTGTGGATATTCTGAATAAGCTCCCCCGTGATCCGGACTGGCTCGAAGGGATATATGTACGACTTTTCGTCTTCGAAAAGCTTGCATCTAACTGGCCTACGTTGTTGCGTCGGTGCAGCTATCACATCTTCGAGACAGCCGGGAAGATATCAGAATGCGTTGAACATGCAACTAGAAGTGTGAAAAACATATCCCTCGCTCTTAAAGTTGATGGACCCCGTCAGGTTTTTGCTTTGTTTGCACCGCAGATGCTTTTCACATGGCTGGCGCCAAATGAGAAAGACCCCGCGAAAAAGCCCGAGGACATTAGCAAAATTCCTTTCCGCATATTTGGGTTCTCCAGCCTAAAGGAGCTTGTTGAAGACGCACAGGAGGAAGTCACAGCTCTGGTGGTAATGCGAAGCCAAGACGAGATTCTTGAAAATTTGGCGAGCATACTGGAACTTGAGGAAAGCATTCTTCTGGAGAATTCTTTCACAAAAGTCATTGCATACTCTGTCGCTTACGATATTTGTCCTCCGAAGAATGTCACAAAATATGTCAAGGGAGAGACTCGAGTAAGAAAGAAGCTCGGGCAGGAAGTGTTTGCGAACTTGCTTCAACTTCACTTCGCTGATATCATAGCTCTCTTCTTCAACCTTGTGAATCAGGAGAACAAGGTAGAAAAATCCTTCGAGAAAGTGGATACCCTTAAGAATGCCGCCCGGATTTTGAAGGAGATGAAAGGTTTCAGCTCTTCCAACGTCGAATTGCCCCCGAATCAACAGCCAACGTTCAGACCGAAGTACTTAACCACCGAAATCGAATACGTGTGTTCACGAACCGGGCAAGAGGTTGGATCGCTCTACACTGCCGCTTTGGTTACTTCAATCGCAAGAAAGCTTCTTAACACTGTGCACCCAGCTCTTGGTTCCTTGCATGCCTGTTCTGTCTTGCGGAAGCTTCGAATCCTCATATCACTAGCTGGAAAGAGCGCAGCTCAAGGCTATCCATTGGAGATGCTGTTGCAGTCTGTACGCCCATTCATTAGCGACCCTGAATGCACCGACGATGCCATTGGTATAATTCAATACCTGATGAGTGAAGGCTCAGCGTATTTACGAAACACACCATCCTTTATTGCAGACCTTGCTCTGTCTCTCCTCGGATCGCTGAGAGCTTTACTTTATTCAACCAAGGCAAGCACCACGCAGGAGAGTCAGTACAAGAATACGATGTCGAAAGCCGAAGCCTTTCATGAGTGGATTGGCCGGTATCTTGTGAAATACAATTCACCAGCGCTGGACAGTGAATTGCAGTCACATTTCCAGACATTAGTACAATCTGCACTTCAAACGACCGTGCTTGGTGATGTGAAATACGGCACCGCCGAAAGCCATCTGTTACACCAGCTGCTCAGAGATGAACAGATGGATGGGGGTTTGTTGAGTCAACCATCCCGCGAGCTCGCGCTTTCAATGTTGTGCTCAAACTTTCAAAGTCCGGCCTCCTTCCGTAACGATATTTTTGGCACAGACGAACTATCTATTGCAAACGCCTCTGTTGTCTGGAAGTCATGCAAAGGCTTGACGAACAAGCAGTATTTGTCTTGGGCTGCACGTGTCCTTGGCAGAGCTTTTGCTGCATCCGGACGTATTCACGAGAAGTTGCTACAGGAGTCAAATTTATCAAAGCTCGAGCAACTTGCACCCGCAATTGCACCAGACGAATCGGGAGATTCGCGGGGCGGAATACTTAGTCTCTTGCGGGAGTTGACACAAGGTCATGATGCTCAGGTGCTTGGGTTGGCTGAGAGCGCTCTTCGAGTGATCTCGTCTACTTCTGATGATACTCTTGACAGTCTCTTTCAAAAGTATCTGTCCGAATCTCTCGTCGTTGCTTCTAACTGGCTGCCATACCAGATTCCTCCATCAGAACTAGAATCTACACCGCAAGACTTGTCGCTAGATGAACAGCTTCTTCCGGAAGCCATACTACGAGACCAATGGATCCGTGAGCTCTCGATTGCACTCGCCCTAGCTGTGCCAAAGGATCACCTGTTACGGTCCTTGGTGCCGATCCTGCGACAAGTCCCTGGCTTCGCCGAGCAAGCCTTCCCGTTCATCCTTCACCTGGTTCTTTCCGTCTCTAATCAAGGTCACCATGCTAGCAAACGGGAGATTTCCAATGCATTCAGTGGCTGGTTTGAAAACAGCACAACCATCGAGAAAAACAAGCTGAAGATGCTTCTGAATGCCGTTTTGTTTCTCCGAACACAGCCGCTGCCAGGAGAGAAGTCTTCGGCAGATCGATTACGATGGCTAGATCTCGACTATATGAAAGCTGCCACAGCTGCCGCAGAATGTGGGATGTTTAAGACAGCTCTCCTTTTTGCGGAGGAGATATGTAGTCAGCCGGCGAGATCATCCCGCCGTTCATTGTCGATTAACTCAGAGCAATCAGATGTCCCAACAGCACTTTTACTCACTATCTTCGAGAGTATTGACGATCCAGACATGTACTACGGAGTAAAGCAGAATGCAAGTTTGGACACTATTCTGGCACGACTAGAATATGAGAAAGACGGGCAGAAAAGCCTGGCATTTCGTGGAGCTCAATATGACAGCCATATCAGGCGGCAAAGCCCCGAATCAACGCAGGATGTTCAGTCATTAGTCAAAGCACTCGATGTTCTGAGCTTAAGCGGACTCTCTCATTCGCTTTTGCAAGGCCAAAAAACTATCGGCATGACGCCAGCCTCTCTTGACTCCATGTTCCGAACAGCGCGAAAGCTTGAGCAATGGGATATACCGGTGCCTAGTACTAGCAACAGCAACTCGATCACCGTCTACAAAGCGTTCCAAGCAGTTAATAATAGCTTAGAATATTCTACAATTTTGCAGGCGATAAACGAAGGCCTGGAGTGCACCATGAGCACATTAGTACAACAAGACCTCGGCGCAAGCGCCCTCCACGATAGCTTGCAGACATTGGCAACCTTGACCGAGATGGACGAGGTGCTAAGCTCGCGCGGTTCTCAACAGTTTGAGGAGGTCTTCAACAGGTTTCAAGATCGCTCAGGCTGGATGAAGATTGGACGGTATGTAGCATTTCGCGCCCGCTGAACAGAGCTGACGAGAAGCATAGATTCGACGATGTTAGCCAGCTTTTATCATGTAGAACAACCACTCTGAGCACTCTGAGTCAGCAGCCACGCCTCCAGAAATTGATAGATGTTATGGCACTCGATACCCGACTTGTGGAAGTGCAAAGTGCATTGCTCGCTTCCACCATTAACCGTGCTCACAATGCGCTTCAAGAGTCACTTTCTCTTGCCACCTCTATGATTGGCCTTATTGTGCCATGCCGTGAAGTTGGGTTGAATACAGAAGTCTCAATTCAACTAGAAACTGCAAATGCATTGTGGGACCAAGGAGAGATGACATCATCTATCGGCATGCTGCAATCTCTAGATGATGTTCTTTTGCTAAAGAACCAGTCAATTCCGGTTGGAAGATCCCACTTGCTATCTAAAATTGGCCACCAAGTCTCTGTCGCGAGACTTGAGAAGGCCGACCGAATCATTGAAAGATATCTCAAGCCGGCGCTTAAGGAGTTGAGAGGAAAGATGAGCGGAAGTGAAGCAGGGGAAGTGTTCCACCAATTTGCGGTCTTTTGCGACCAGCAACTTCAAGACCCGGACAGCCTGGAAGACCTCGAGCGGCTTAAGAAGCTGAGCAAGGATAAGGCGGAAGAGGTCAAAACCTACAAGAAGCTCATGAAGGAGGCTCTATCGTCTGACGAGAAGAAGAGATACCTCAACCATCTCAATAAACACCAGACGTGGCTGCAGCTGGATGAAGAAGAACTTCAACGTCATAATTCGAGCAGAGATGAATTCTTGCGACAATGTTTGGAAAACTACCTGCTCGCTCTAGCCGCTTCTGATAACCATGATGGCAACGCTCTACGATTCTCTGCTCTATGGCTCGAGCACTCCGAAGAGTCACTGGCGAACGACGCAGTGTCAAGCCACCTCAAGAAAGTCCCGAGTCGGAAATTCGCACGGCTCATGAATCAGCTCGCCTCTCGTCTTCAAGATACGACCATCAGTTTCCAACAGCTGCTTTTCAGTCTCATCCTGCGGATATGTACAGAACATCCATATCATGGCATGTACCAGATATACGCTGGAGCGAACACCAAAAATAGTCCAACGGATGAATCTGCCGTCTCAAGAAAAAGTGCAACTGCCAAGATTGCACTTCAATTAACAAACAAACCGATCATCGGACAAATCTGGCAAGCTATTCAAGCCACGAACAAATGCTATTGCTCCCTCGCTGGAGAGAGAGACGAGCAAAAATACAAGACTGGAAGAAAGATATCTCTAAGAGAATCAGGCGCTTTAGGTCGACTTCAAGCCTCTTTCACCAAATATCAAGTTCCCCCACCAACTATGCAAATCGAGCTTTCGTCGAGCCTAGACTATTCTAAAGTTCCTTATATGACCCGACTAGAACCGCACATGTCAATCGCATCCGGTGTCAGCTTGCCCAAGATCATTACAGCTCTTGGTAGTAATGGAGCGAAATACAAGCAGCTGGTAAGATATCTGCTCAAAAGCCACGGCAAGTTCAATGCTGATATATTCTAGGTGAAAGGAGGCGCCGATGACCTTCGACAGGACGCAATTATGGAACAAGTCTTTGACCAAGTTAGTGAGCTTTTGAAAATTAATCGGTCAACCCGCCAGCGAAATCTAAGCATCAGGACCTACCGGGTCCTGCCGTTGACCAGCACCGCTGGTGTCATCGAGTTTGTCCAGAATACAATGCCTTTGCATGATTATTTAATGCCAGCGCACGAAAGATACTATCCGAAGGACTTGAAGGGGAGTCAATGTCGAAGGGATATCAGCGAAGTACAAAAACAGTCAATCGAAATCCGAGTCAAGAAATACCGCAGTGTCACTGATCGATTCCATCCAGTCATGCGCTACTTCTTTACTGAGAAGTTCAATGATCCGGATGAGTGGTTTGTAAAACGGCTGGCCTACACACGAAGCACAGCAGCGATTTCCATACTTGGACACGTGATTGGCCTCGGCGATAGACATGGACATAATATTCTCCTCGATACTAAAAGCGGGGAAGTCGTGCACATCGACCTGGGCGTGGCATTTGAGATGGGCCGTGTCTTGCCTGTTCCTGAGCTAGTTCCTTTCCGCCTGACTCGTGATATTGTTGATGGCATGGGAATTACGAAGACCGAGGGAGTTTTTCGACGCTGCTGCGAATTCACGCTCGAAGCTTTACGGAAGGAGGTGTACAGCATCATGACCATCCTAGATGTGCTACGGTATGATCCCCTCTACAGCTGGCAGATTTCTCCTGCCCGTTTGGCAAAGATACAAGAAGTGCAGAGTGCTGCACCGGCAGCAATGGACGTTGGCAACGCGAAGGAAAGACCTAAAGAGGCACTGAACAAATCGGGCGAGGCAGATCGAGCTTTGACCGTTGTGAACAAGAAGCTGTCAAAGACATTGAGCGTCACTGCAACGGTGAACGATTTGATCAACCAGGCAAGTGACGAGAGAAACTTGGCTGTATTATATTCTGGTAAGTTCTCCAAAGCCCTCCTTTAACGCACCACTTGACATCGATAGGTTGGGCGGCATATGCGTAATAGAGTTGGGACGTGGACATATCTCGGAATTGCAAGGCGCTCAGTCAGCTTCTTAAGGACCCTGTCTTGTACAACATACACAACCGGCCATTTTTCGTAGGATTTTCCCACCGCAATGCGGATACTCTCATATTGGGTTATGTAATTATTAAGATACATAGGAAACGGCCTCGAGGCTCGCTGGTCCGGAACCCGAATACGACGTATTTCCGGAGGAAATACTTGTGTCGAATCCCTGAATATCCCCAAGCGAACCACCACCATCACCCGCACTAGGCAGGCATCCCGAGATCTGGTTATTGAGCTTTGGGCGCGAGCTGAGCTTACAATTCTGTGCCGAGGCGGATGGTGCGGGGCCCCACCCCCACATTTCTCCTCGTGGCAATTCGTGGAGGCGACCTAACCAACTTCCTCCCTAAGTGGGGATTTCTCAGGGCACGGCGAGTTTCTTCTTTGATCACGAATACTGGCCATCTCACTCACCGCTCAATCCTTTCTTTTCTTTACCGGTACATTTGCACTTCTATGCTTTGGCCAGAGCTGGTAGCGCCAGCACCTGGCGGGGTGTTAGTGGGGTTCAACGGTCAAGCAATGCGCCGTCTTCACTGTGAGAAAATCTTCCGCGAACGAGGCTCTCACATTGCGAGTCTTGCTTTGCAAACATGAGGTGATACATCACATGTAAATGAAGGCAGCCTTGAAAGAAGAACGGATAGGAGTTGCGCATCCATCTTCCATCTCGAGGACGCCTGACCACTACCCCGCAGACTGCAGATCGTATTCAGTGAGATTCCACGAGGTAGACCTATTCGGAAACTCCTCCGAACATGTTTCCCGCCAAACTTTTGGTAAGGCTCCATCTCTTCGGCAGTCTCGTTCTCGATACAATTTGAGGCACAGTACCTTACGCCGGTTCTCCGAACCACACCAGCGGATTAGCGTTGACGGGAGGCTGAGCTTCTTCCAATGGCAATGCACGAAGCTGCCGCGGAGAATTAAACGAGGTATAAACAAGGTTAAGAAACGACACCCCGCCATGAAGTGCCATCTTGAGCTCCGAAGCAAGGTGCCGGGCGAAGCTTCCTGATAAAAGATAAAGGTGATCATCTGGTCATACCAAGAAAGATAAACCGAGGAGGCACATGGGAATAGTATCTCTCTGTGCTCTTCTGAGGTAAATTTTAGGAGAGCACTCGTATTTGAACTTCATGATGTCGCCTGCTTCAACGCACCGACGAACCAGCTCTCCAGCAACATTCTTGTTACCCTGGCCTCAGATCCCCCACATCTCCCAGTCATGAAGTCTCTTCTACTTTTTTTCTTGGGCCTGCCCGTGGCTTTCGCTTCTCCTGTCAAGCGTGCCAGCTCTCCAACTGTAACCATTTCCTATCCTGCGGCCACCATTATAGGCTCAACAGGAACCTCAGCCGAGTCCTTCAGTGGAATTCCTTTTGCACAACCGCCGACAGTTTCTCTCCGCCTGAAGCCTCCGCAATCTCTTACTGCACCTCTGGGTACAGTCACGGCAACCGGAACTGCGAAAGCATGTCCTCAAATGTTCTTTAGCGATTCTACAAGTACATTTCCTACTGACGTGCTCGGAATATTGTTGGACACTCCCCTATTTCAGACAATCACGAACGTGAGTGCCCCAGTTCTCTAAGTTTCCACTTTGAAGCAATACTAATTCAACACGCCGTGCTTCAGGCTGGAGAAGATTGTCTTACGATTGATGTAAACCGACCAATTGGAACCACCTCGACTTCGAAACTTCCTGTCCTCTTCTGGATTTTCGGGGGTGGATTTGAGTTGGGATCTACCTCGATGTATGATGGTGCCTCCCTCGTTGCTGACAGTATCTCCGATGGACAGCCAATCATCTTTGTTGCAGTCAACTATAGGGTTGGTGGCTTTGGATTCTTGCCAGGAAAAGAAATTCTCGCGGATGGCTCATCAAACTTGGGTCTTTTGGATCAGAGACTTGCACTTCAATGGGTTGCGGATAACATCGCAGCTTTTGGCGGTGACCCAACAAAGGTGACTATTTGGGGCGAATCTGCTGGCTCTATCTCCGTTTTGGATCAAATGGCTCTTTACGACGGGAACAATACCTACAAAGGAAGCCCTTTGTTCCGAGGCGCCATCATGGATTCTGGGAGCATAGTACCTGCTGATCCTGTGGACTGTCCGAAAGGGCAGGTTGTCTACGATACTGTGGTCGCTAATGCTGGATGTTCTGCTGCTGCCGACACCTTAGAATGCCTCCGAAGCCTGGACTACGAAACGTATTTGAGTGCTGCCAACTCTGTCCCTGGAATCCTGAGCTACTCTTCCATCGCGTTGTCCTACCTGCCTCGGCCAGATGGCGTGGCTCTCACCCAATCACCCGATGTCCTGATCGAAAACGGTCAATATGCTGCAGTTCCGTTTATCATCGGAGATCAGGAGGACGAAGGGACGCTCTTTGCCCTATTCACGCCAAATATTACCAACACTGCCCAATTGATCACGTGGCTCTCTACGTACCTCTTTCACGATGCAACCACGGCAGACATACAAGCCCTGGTCGCAACCTATCCTGATGATGCATCGGATGGCTCACCTTTCAACACTTTCTTTTTCAATGAATGGTATCCTGAATTCAAGCGCATGGCAGCGATTCTCGGGGATTTGACATTCACGCTCACGCGGCGCGCATTCTTGAACGTCCACACAACGGTCAACCCATCCGTCCCATGTTGGTCCTACCTAGCATCCTACGATTATGGCACTCCCATCCTCGGGACTTTCCACGGCAGCGACATCCTCCAAGTATTCTATGGCATTTTGCCCAACTATGCATCGCAATCCATCCATTCGTACTATTTCTCGTTCGTCACGAACCTGGATCCGAATACTGGGTCGAGCTTTATGAATTGGCCGCAGTGGAGTGCGGGCAAAGAGCTGATGCAGTTTTATGCTAGCTATGGAACATTGCTGGTGGATGATTTTCGGTCGACTAGTTATAATTTCATCGCGGCAAATGTACCGAAGTTTCATATTTGAGAGTTGGTATGGATGCAGAACGTCGACGTCGCTCGCGGAGGGATACCTTTGGATCTTGGGATCTGGGATATCAAAAAGTTTAAATATAATAGTCGGTTCTTCCTTCTTAAGGAAGAACCGACTATTAGGTATTCAATGGGAACAATTCGAACGAGTCTATTGACCCCTTGAAGTTCCCAAATACAAATACTGTTCTGCTCATACCAGGTAAAGCATTGCTGACGCTAATGTTTGATCGATGATCTTGACGATCGAATCCCATTCCTGAGGCTAATCATTCGACAATCGTACAGCGCCCCTGCCAACTCCAATCGCTTCGCGGTGATCCATATATACATGGCCCCTGTGGCACCCCACGACTCGGCGATTCGGCAGAGGCTGAACGTGATTTCAATGTTCTGCATAGAACACTGGCAGCGGGAGAGGCGGTGCAGTAGAGCGAAAGCGTCAGCCGCCACTGCCAGCACATATCACTCTTTAGCTAAATTTAGCTCAATGACAACGACGTCATCTCACAATCTTTCTTTCCCATCAATCACGCGAGAATGAAAGTTGGAAGACGAAAAGTAAAATGTCGTTCCTACAACATCAGCGAAATGAATCCAGCCAGGACATCAACGGGATTAGCTTCTCGGATTTGCGATCCACGAACACGTCGTACAAACCAGTCACGAGTGGATATGAAGAGCTTGACCTGGGGGACGAAAGTTCGTCGTTGAGACCTATTATCGATCGGAAGCTTACGCCAAGCCCTGAACCTGCTCCTACTTTCGAACCGACTCATCCTGTGAATGGTGGTTTCCTGAACAGTACCGCCGCAAGGCCGTTGCCTCAACAACAGTGGTGGAGACCTGCGATTTGTTTATTGTTGGGGCTTCTCTCAGTTCCATTTTATGTTTTTTGTGGGTTTGCGTGGCATTATCATGATTGCCCCGTGGAGTCTAAAGACCAGAGTGGTATGTTGAACTCGTTTGGGAACAAGGTGCGTGATCTTCTCAAAACTCATGATACCTTATATTGATAACATTATAGCTTGTAACCGCCTTCCCCTTTGTGTTCTCACTGGTGGTGGGCCATACCATGAGACAAGTGGGAGCGTGGAAGCTCGAACTAGGTATCACTCTCGGATCTTTAAAACAGGTCATGGGCAGCTTGGCATTGGGATTTACGATCATCACATAGATGCTCCTTCGTCGACCCAACATTCTAGCTCTGCTGCTTCTGGCCACCTGGGCTCTGTCACCAATCGGCAGCTAGTTTTCATTGCAAATCCTAACAGTTGGTGCACAACCCACCCTAAACAAACTCACAATTCCTTACTTCAATTGCGATGCACAACCTGGATTTGAGGAAGCCGACTTCTGGAATGGACCGTCCCTCGACGCATTATTTGCATCCTCTTTGATGGCACCCGCTTCGATTAGAAATTCCAGCATGGATTTGTGGGGAAACTTGAAAATACCAGACATTTCTAGACTCACTGTGTCGGCGAATTCAAGCGGATGGACCAATGTCCTAGCTTCGAAAGTAACATATTCTTCTGTTCTTGGAATCCCGTTGAGCAATATCCCAAAGCAGGGAAACACTTCTTTCTTGATAGAGTCCTCGTACATTGCTCTTGACTGCTACGACAATGTCACTGCGACTACAGAATTTTACAATTATACTGCTATAGGCGAAGATCAATTCAACATGTTGGAGAACGGCACATTGGCAAACGATACATTCTATGCCGCCATTGGACCAAGTGCTAGGGAACCCGTTAATACTAGTACCTTGTTTCCTAGCGACTTCCAAAGAACCTTTTCCCTTGCTCTCAACGGGTTCTACTCTAGCAGTAGGTATATTGGAACACTCATAATCGATCAGTTACTGACTCCGCGGTTACCTAGCGTTTGGTTAAGTTACTAAATTTATCAATGACACTTCAACTTACGAGCCTCGAACATTACTCTACCAATCCAGGTATGGAGGAGTGAGTGCGTGGTGCCCAATCACAACCAAATACGTGGAGTCGGCTGTCGAGTGCGTAGGCGCTGACTGCTCCGTCGTTACAATTCGACTTTCAGAACTCAAGCATCCCAACACCAACTTGACAAATCTTGGCTTCATAGCAGCATTTGATGACTTCTGCATATATTTGATGAGAGCTTCATCCGCCGAGCTCCACGATAGGACCTCCTCAGCTTTAGAATTGTACATTAGTAATCCCAATTACGCTCCTCAAGCAGGTCTCATTTCTCCAAACATCACCGGAATCAGCGCCAGCGATCTCGGAATTAGACTCCAGCAGGTCATCAACACTTACTGGTTGGATCTTACGATCCCGTAAGCCTTATGGGAGTAAGTGACACGTCCCTTTATTCCATGTTCCAAGATCCCATTTTCACTGGTTTGGAGCATGTTTTATGCTCACGGCTTTTTCCCGACCCCCTCTTCCTAAGAACAAAACGTTTTGCTAATTCGTTGAAGTTTCTCAACCTCGATATGTCGGATGATTCACAAATGTTGAATCTCACATTGAACACTACTGCCATAAATAGTCTTCAACGATGTTTATGTCTTGCATTTCGGATTGTTTTTTGCTCTTCTCCTCGCTACGACTACAGTTCTTGGTGCTGCACTCGTGGGAGCGTTCTTCAGCTAGCGTATAAAGGACCCGGACATCTTGGGGCATTGCTCTACGCTTTTGAGGGATACGCCTTATGCAAGTGCTGTCAAGGCCGGAACGACGATGGACGGGATTGAGAGGGCGAGAAGGCAAAGGAGCATGAAGGTGAAGTTGCTGGATGTCGATCCGGACAATGAGGTGGGGTATATTGCGATTGCAGAGGACGTTGGGGGTCCTGGGGGAGGATTGGTGTGGGGGAGGTATTATCGGTAGAGCTTCGACCTTCACACTCAGAAATTGTGGATTTGGAGGCACTACGATGCGCAAGTTCAAAGAAAACATGATTGGATCCATGCAAGGACGAGCTTTTATTCGCCCTGATCGATTGGAACTTGCTCTTCTCGCAGGGTCCTCGATTTCGGTTCTTTACAAAGCAACCACACCTTGTCATCTCAGAAGGATAATAGGCCAATGGGCTGCAGTATGACCTTGTTGGGGCGGAGCACTCGCTCTAGTCCGAGTATAGATTAATCAGAAGACCTTGCGAAGGCATTCCACGCGAAGTCTTTCTACGGATGTTTCGGAACGCGATTTGAATTAGTTTGTAGCTGAGCTGAAAGCTACCTCTGGATTGGCGCACTCTGCTTATATGCTGTTCGATATCGAAGGAAATACCACGGAAACTTGAAGTATTGGCACTTAACCAGCTGCGCGGCCGACGATTACCTCGACTAGAGCGGCCGACGATTACCTTGACTTGTGCGGCCGACGACTACCTCGACTATAAAGAAATAAAAACAACAGAAGGCTGCCATAGCAGATAACGAAGCATTACGCCTAGAACCGGAGAAGAGACCCCAGAACGCCCAGTACTCGCTCCTGAGCTAGTTCCAGTGATGAACAAGTCCATATCTCCACCATGGGCAGCGTTGAACCGCCCCAATCTCAAACTTATGGAAAGTTTCATTATATCACCAAGGGCATAAAGCCAACAGAAAGCAAGCACTTGTACCACCTACCCGAAACCTCTGAGTTTGGGGACGTTCGAATACTCCCAATGACAGACATTCGACATTCCCTCGACCTTGGCGAAAACTCACCCTACAAGCTCAATCAACAAGGTTTCACAGCCCGGCGCAATCACACTGCCTTGAAGTCCCTACCCTACACTCATGCTAGTTGGAACAATGAGACAGTCCTCAAAGAAGTCTACATCCCCGAGATTGAAGTATTGCTCCTTAAAGTCACAGGCGGGAAGACAGTATTCACAACCATTGTTGTGCTGCGTAACACCGTTCATAAAGAAGTCGACGCAACTGCTCAACCAGAGAGCAGAGAGGAGGTCCATGATTTCCCGGTTTTTGTGGGCACGAAAATAGGTGCTGGCGCTTCGATAGCACCGAAAGTGCACTTGGACTATGCCCCAAATGGCGCCCGAACACACATCAGGAAGTATCATACCCGAGTCACAGAACTGGCCTCTGAAATAATCAAGGCTGAGGATAAGCTTCTGGCAAGGGGCGTCTCGGCGTCGGAACTGAAAGATCATTACGCTGGCCCACGCTGGGCAATGTTCAGTGTTTGGAGACCGTTGAAGACAGTGAGACGAGATCCGCTTGCAGTATCAGATTGTCGGACTTTTCCGAAGGAAGATTACATTCCTGTCAACATGTTGTTTCCGTCTGCTGATGGAGGAGAGAGTCATAAAGAGGAAGTGTTCTTGGCGTATGGGTCTGAAGAACATGGGTGGCATTGGATTCCCAATCAGGAGCCTGATGAGGTGTTGATTATTCAATTATTTGACAGTGAGGCAGAGAGGAATGGGCTGGGTGTCGCGGGGGGTGTCATGCACTCGAGTGTACATATTGAGGGGACGGAGATGGAGGAGGCAAGGGAGAGTGTGGAAGTTAGATGTACGGTGATATGGTAGATGAGGACTATGAAGTAGCTTTCTATGTGAAGAAAACCCACCGCTGCTCTTTCCATTGCGGCTGAAGCAAATAACACAAGGGCCACAAGCCCAAGGACGGAGACAAGCTTGATTGTCGGAACTTCTTATTCTTAATCAAAATTCTAGCGACTAATGATCGAATTTATGTACAACCACATCTTGATGGCCTTTGTGATTATTGATATTGAAGCTAGGCTCGTGATGAAAGGAGGTCAAAATATTGATCTCCTCTAGATGAATGGCAAACGTCATTGTGTCCTACAAATGCCAAGAGATGTGTCACGTAACGCACTTTCGGATCTGGAGCTAAAGAAGCAGGAGTACCGGAATTCAGAACATTTTCTCTAATGATAGCAATGCAACTACCATATCGCAAAAACCTTGCAGCCTTGAGATTGCTGATAGCAGTGCTTGACCTCCTAGAACAGTTCGAAGCAGCGGTGCATCTTCACGTTCGTCGTTCGACCGTTTCAGATTAAACTTTTGTAGAATGCCTCTCTTCACCTGTAAGAGATTTGCTAAAACACACACTCTCTTGTGTGCCATTTCGCGAGCATACTCGCCCTCGTATCTTTAAATATAAGGAGCACGGTTGACCCCCCTACTAACCCCCTTGTCGCCTGCGCCCCGTATCGTTCGCTTAAAAAGTATATCCTCACGACGCGCGTATAGGCCCTCTCCCTGAAACACCTAGCCCTATAACCCGTAACTAGTACAAGCAGGTGTCGGTTGCGAAGCGGCCGACTTCCCAGGAACGTGGACGCCCGGAACAAGAACGCCCGGAACAGAAACATCCAGGAACTCGAGAACAGACACCCGTAATGCCCTCTTAGCATTTATAGGAAGTAAAACGCCCTATAAGCAAAACGCCCTGCAGCCATAACACCCAGTACACGCAACGCCCTTTTAGCACTTTAGTGCGACAACATACAGGCCCTGCTGCCCGTAGAATAACCTATAATATGGCCTGTAGCATAACCACTACGCCCAGCACGCCCAGAACTCGCCCTAGTTCCATTGCGCCACGTTCGAACCTGACATTGTGACTTTGCCAAGATGAAGATCACGTGCCAAGCTTACAGTTCGGGCCAAATGAATTCATAAAGATCATCATGCTCCCCAAAGATTAGACAGAAGAAGACTCAGATGTGAAAATGCAGTATGCTTTCCTACAAATGCTAAGATGCTCGAATATGTCACGTGGGTTGATTAAGCTCACCTGCACTTCACCCTCATCCATCTCCTCCACGCCAATATCGACCAATACTCTCCCCTCGCGACTTCGTTCTTCTCTCCCCAACTCAATTGATCCTCTTGGCCCGAATTTATTTCTCAAATACGAGCCTCTGACTCACTTGTGTCAGACCCAAGCTGGAGAAAACCAAGATCTGTCAACTTTGTCAACACGACCTCGTTGCCATCTCATCGAATTTAACGTGTCCTAATTTCAACCTGCTACTTCAACTGGCCTTTGTTTCTCTGCTCGAGATGATTCTGCATGCTCTGAGGCGGAATCATTTCGCTGAATTGAAGGAGACAACATGAACAAATGTCATATCGTCGTCTTTTCTGGTGGTAGCGCGGCGAATAATCTGGTTGATGTATTTGGGAAGGTAGCGGAGGATAAGGGGTGTTCGTTAAGCTAGTAAGTCGATGATAAATGTGTGATGGGAAGGGAGTTTGAGATGAGGTGAGAGGCTGATATGTTGCAGCATCATCCCTATATCGGATAACGGAGGATCTTCGTCTGAACTCATCCGGGTATTTGGCGGACCAGGAATTGGTGATGTGAGAAGTGAGTCTTCTTTCATTTTCTTGCTTCTCAGAAATCGAGATCAGAACTTTCACTTGTAAATTGAAGATAATTAATCAAAGTGAAGAATGCACAAAGGGTTTCACTCCATTCCAAACCCATCCCACAAACATCAAATCACGTGCTTACATCCTGTTTCCTAGGTCGCCTTGTTCGTTTGATTCCTGAAGATGTTTCTTCTCCAGAGACAACAGCAATCAAGACCTTTTTCAACTACCGTCTATCCGCAGACTCAACCGAGGCCCGGCACGAATGGCTCGATATCGTCGAATCTCGGCATCTGCTCTGGACATCTATTCCCTCCCCGAAGCGTGAACTCATCCGCTCATTCCTAAACACTATCAACCTAGAAATAGTAAAACGTGTTCGACCAACGTCATCTTTCAACTTCCAGTCAGCATCCGTAGGGAACCTCTTTCTCACCGGCGCCAGACTCTTCACAGGCAGCTTTGAATCTGCAATCTACCTCCTTGGAGCAATCACCGGAGTTCCTAGCAACGTGAACGTAATACCAGCAATAAACAGCAATTTCAGCCACCACATATCCGCGGGTCTTGAGGATGGGACCGTAATCACAGGCCAAAACTCCATCTCCCACCCCTCTGCACCATCCGCTCCGACACCAGCACCACTGACAACCGCTTCCTCCGCGGTCAATCTCAAGGACGACGAAGAGCTAATTAGCCCATTAACTTCTCATGCAAGAACTCTCTCCAAAGAACTAACAGAGCACGACCATATTGAAGATGCCAATCTCCCTGGTTCTCTCCCCACATTGAGGAAGCAATATATTGCCTTCACCAAAACCCACACCTCAGATCTACCGTCCCGCATCTCGAGGATCTGGTACATAAACCCCTACGGACAGGAAATTCGGCCTTCTCCGAACTCAAAAGTTATCGAATCGCTGGAGGCTGCAAGTGCGGTCATTTTTAGCATAGGGAGTTTGTATACGAGTCTTGTGCCGTGTTTGGTTCTCAAAGGGGTAGGAGAGAAGATTCGAAATGCAGGGGCGAGATATAAGATTTTGATATTGAATGGGAGTTTGGATCGGGAGACGAGGGCGGTGGGAGTAGAGTTTGGGGCGGTGGATTTCATTACTGCGATCGCTTTTGCGTGTAAGGGCGGTGCGGTTAGGGAGGAAGAGTGGAGGGAGTATGTGAGTCATGTTATTTATTTGGAGGGGGAGGGAACGCCAAAGGTCGAGAGGGAGGTGTTGGGGAGGGCTGGGGTGGAGTGTGTGAGGATTTATGGGAGGAAGAGTGAGGGCGAGGGAGGAGGAATGTTGTATGATGGGACGGCATTGGGACAGGCACTTCAGGCTATTATTGGTGGTGGCAAAAAGGGTTTACTGGATAGAAGTCGCAGGAATACTTTGGGAATTACTGGGGTTGCGGGATAGGATCGTAGGAGGGTGGAGTGTCTTGAGGAAGGGGACTTATGGGAGGGCTATCAGGATTTATTAACCCAATATATGGGCAGTCGCGCTGGTTTCGGTGGCCACAGTATCATGACTGTGCATCATTCATTATGGTATTCGTTACAAAACACCTGAGCTTATGAGAAAGTCCCGCCTGTGCGACTAAGACTTCAGAACGCCTCGAATGCCATGATCTAACACATGCAGGCCCAATGACGCCGAAACAATGCTGTCCATTCCCATTCCATGTACTCCGTGCTGCCTGAAATCATGCTCAATATTCACATGTACACTATTGTGCCTTGACTGGTTGCTTTCCTATCTTTTTTGCAGTCATAAGCTTCATTTCCAATGCAAAGACTCCGTTCTTCGGTTGTTTCGCTCCAGCCTTTCCAGGATTGATAATAGTCCTGCAAACAGGACAGCATTTTTTGTCACCAGCATATAGAGCATGATGCAGGCACTCGGCACAAAACAGATGACCTAGTCCAGTCAGTAAGCCTAGCTCCCCACAATACTCATCGTCAGACATACCGCAATGTGTAACTGTCAAATCCGTAGGATTGCTCATGCAAATAATACACTCGAACGCCGCCAGCTTCACCGGCTTGTTGGCCTCCGCTTCGTTCTGTGCCTTGATTAACTCTGCTTGCTTTTTTGCCCGTAGTTCCTCGTATTGCTTGTCGTTTTCCACATCTACTAGATCTACGACCGCGACATCGTCGTGGCTTTCCTGCCCGGGTGAACTCGAGCTAGAGTTCCTTGGTCGGGTGGTCTTACTTGCTCGTCCCACACTCGGCGTCTCTGCCTTGCGTTTCCTGCTCGAAGGTGGAAGCGGAAGCTCGTTGCTGGGAGGGGAGGTCTCGGTCAGATCGACGACGGAGGATGAGCGTGTTGTTGGCGGCATTGTGTTCCCTGGCGATGGTGGTAGGTTGAGGAAGTCGTGAAAGGGATCAGGCGACTCGGAGGCGAGGCGATATTGCGAGATAGGTGCCGGGCGTCGGCGTGCTTGCTGGTTGCTCGGTGGCGGATCGTTTCGTGATGGAGGGAGGAAGGGTTCTGGAGAGACGAAGCGCGGAGATGGGTTGAAGTATTGGGAGTCAGAGAAGAGGTCATCTATGGGTGGCAGGTTGAAAGATTCATAGCCGCTTTGTTCGCTATCGTTGTCGTTCCAAGGCGAGTTGAAGGCATTTGAATTTTGTGAATCGGCGTCGGGGCCTGGGGAATAGGGCGGGTTATCGCGGCGGGACATGATACCTGTGCTTGTTGTATTGCCAGAGAAAGAAGTTGGAGCATGGATGTTCTGAGTGAATATGGGATAATGCCTCGCAGGGCTGCAATATTAATTATAAAGGAAGGAAAGCGCGAGCTAGAGCACTAATAATGAAGTGAGGTCGTTGATGGCCTGTTATGTGGGACAGTGCTGGCCTAGGCGGCTGCGGCTGAAAGAGTGAGTTGTGCCGCCACTCTTCGGCGTTAAGGCGTTATCAATTAGCTTATCGCTCAGGGGCTCAAAAGGCTCTGCAGTGGAAGTGGAGTGGCTAAATTGGACGCACTACTTTCGCGATGTCCTGCAGCTGAACAAACGTCACGAGAAGCACCAGAGACCTTTGATGCCTGCAGAGAATGTTCAACAACCACGATAATGCTCTGAAGAAGTTGCCGCGCACATAGTATGCTGCTCTCAATACGCGCTGGTCGTTTAAACAGGCCGGTCGCAAGCTTTGTGCGGCTTGCAAGGCGGAGGGCGCATCGCCATCGAGAGCCACCGCACATCGGACGACTACAATGTAGATCCTACACGACGGAGCCCGCGAGACAAGAGGAGAATGGCTCTGCAGATTCTGGACCGCTGTCGAGTATGCTTCTTTTCCTCTTTCCAATTCGAGGTGCAGTTTCTGACGTTTCTCAGAGTCATCAACAGCAAGGTACAATGAAATAGGGGTCCAGCAATTATCAAGCCATGTCTACTCCCAAATATTCCCAGATAAAACCACTCCTCCTCCACAAGAACTAGTAGAGCTTTCTAAAGATCATCTTCGTCGACATGAGTTGTTAGGAAAGAACACCGACAACTCCGAACCGATTTCTTTCGACCTACCCGAGCTCCAGGGAGCTACCCTCGACGAGCATTTCTACAAGCTCGGAGTCGATGCCGCAGAGCCATACCTCTCGAAGGCCAAGCAATTTACGAGAGCTAATGCTGCTCCAAGACCGCGGAAATGGGTGCGCAAGAGTGGATGGACGAAATACTATCCGGATGGGAGAACGGAAGCTGTGGATGCACCAAATGAGGAGATGCTATGTTTTGATACGGAGGTAATGTGGAAAGAGAGCTCATTTGCTGTGATGGCATGTGCTGTTAGTCCAACGAATTGGTATGCGTGGTTATCACCTTGGTTGCTTGGAGAAACGGAGAATGACCGACAACTCATCCCTCTTGGAGACCCGAATCAGCCGAGGATCATTGTAGGACACAATATCGGATACGACAGGGCGCGAATTGTGGAGGAGTACGATATCAAGCAATCTAAGAACAGCTTCCTGGATACTATGTCATTGCACGTTGCCGTCAATGGGATGTGCTCGCGTCAACGACCAACATGGATGAAGCATAGGAAAAATCGAGAACTCCGAGATAAGATTGCAGGCGAGACGGACAATGCAGAATTGGCGACCTTACTTGGAAACAAGGCTCTCACCGAAGAAGAAGAGGAATTATGGGTTGGAAGAAGCTCCATCAATTCGTTGCGAGATGTGGCAAAATTCCACTTGGACGTCACCATCGACAAAGCTCAACGAGACGCTTTTGGAGAGCTGGACCGTGCCGGTATCCGTGGCAAACTTGATGAACTTTTGGATTATTGTGCAGCCGATGTTGATGTTACGCATCGAGTGTACAAGATTGTCTTCCCAAATTTCCTGGAGACTTGTCCTCATCCAGTCAGCTTCGCGGCACTTCGACACCTCTCTTCCGTTATTCTTCCCGTGGACAAATCATGGGAGTCATATATTGCAAATGCGGAAGCAACTTACCATAAGCTGTCTGACGCAGTGCAGCAGAGACTCGTGGATTTGACCAACAAGGCCCTAGAAATCAAACAAGATCCCGAGAAGTATATCAATGATCCATGGCTTCGACAGTTGGACTGGTCTGGTCAAGAAGTTAAAATGGTTAAAGGGAAGAAGAAGAACGATCCACCCAGGCCGGCTGCCAGACAGAAAATGCCTGGAATGCCTATGTGGTACAAAGATCTGTTCATCAAGAAAGACGGCCCAATTGGGTTGACTGTTCGAACTCGCATTGCACCGCTGTTACTTCGTCTAGCATGGGATGGATACCCTCTGGTCTGGTCCGACAAATACGGTTGGACTTTCAGAGTACCAGTGGCTGATGCCCACAAATATAGCAACCAGCAGATGCAACAATGTGCGTTTGATGAGAAGGATTTAGACTTGCGGGACGACAGAACTAGCATTTACTTCAAATTGCCCCACAAGGATGGACCGACTGCGAGATGCGCAAATCCGATGGCAAAGAGCTATATGCCATATTTTGAGAAAGGCATACTCTCATCTGAATTTGCCTATGCCAAGGAAGCACTCGAGATGAATGCTTCCTGCTCTTATTGGATCAGTGCACGAGATAGGATCATGTCTCAAATGGTAGTTTACGAAAGTGATGGGGCCAAAGGTCCTGAACAGGTGGCAAAGAACCTGGAGACTGGTTACATTTTACCTCAAGTCATTCCCATGGGAACGGTCACACGCAGAGCTGTTGAGAACACGTGGCTCACAGCAAGCAATGCCAAAGCGAACCGAGTGGGTTCTGAGCTGAAGTCAATGGTAAAAGCGCCACCAGGATATTGCTTTGTCGGAGCAGATGTGGATTCTGAGGAACTTTGGATTGCCAGTTTGGTCGGCGATGCGCAATTCAAGTTGCACGGAGGTAATGCCGTGGGTTTCATGACTCTTGAGGGTACCAAAGCAGCTGGAACGGATCTACATTCTCGAACGGCAGCAATTTTGGGTATTACCAGAAACGATGCGAAGGTCTTCAACTATGGACGAATTTATGGCGCTGGGCTGAAGTTTGCTTCGACACTCTTGAGACAGTTCAACCCAGGACTTTCTGAGGCCGAGACAACAAAGGTTGCGTCTAATCTATACAAGGCCACCAAAGGCACAAAGACAAACCGAAAGACACTTCACAAGAGATCTTTCTGGCGTGGTGGCACTGAAAGCTTTGTGTTTAATAAGCTTGAAGAGTTTGCTGAGCAAGAGAGGCCTCGTACACCGGTTCTTGGAGCCGGTATCACTGAAGCCCTGATGAGTCGATATGTCAACCAAGGTGGTTTCATGACCTCAAGAATCAATTGGGCAATCCAATCGTCTGGAGTTGATTACCTTCATCTGGTTATCATCTCGATGGACTACCTCATTCGAAGATTCAATATCGATGCCCGCTTGGCTATTACCGTGCATGATGAGATCAGGTATCTGGTCTGCGAAGAAGATAAGTACAGAGCCGCCATGGCTCTCCAAGTCTCCAATATCTGGACCAGAGCGATGTTTTCTCAACAAATGGGCATCAACGACCTTCCGCAAGCATGCGCCTACTTCTCCGCTGTAGACATTGACCACGTTCTTCGCAAGGAAGTAGACATGGATTGCATCACCCCTTCCCACCACACCAAGATCCCCCACGGCGAATCCCTCGATATTACAACTCTCCTCTCCCATCCTACCGCCATTCTCGATCCATCGATCATCCCCAACGACCCCCCGAACCCCGCGTCTATTACCTACACACCCCGCATTCCCGTCATGGAAACCCTACAATCAAACTCCGACATCAACTTCCTCAAAGCCCAAATAACGGCCGACGACAAGGAGCTTCGTGAGATCATCAAGGACCAACGCAAGCTCACGGAAGGCGACGCACCACCCAAGAAACCGCGAGCTACGAAAGCGAGGAATATTCTCCCCTACCACGCTCATCCGCATCTTGTAGAAGAACCAATTCTCGTCTCTGATGTCTTTGGTGGCAATAACTTCCGCAATGGGTTCGAGGCGGGCAAAGGGAAGAGCTGGAATGGAGGATGGGAGAGGAGCGGTAGTGTATCGAAAGCGAGATCTGCTCCAAGGTGGTAGTGGTGCTGCGCTCTTCTCTTTCCATATGTTTTTGTGAATAGTACTTAGGGGTCTTTTCTGTGGATAATGGGAGACGATGAGACGGCTGGCTAGCTTGTACGTTCATTTCTTGTAAGATGTATATACTTTTTGAGGCAGGACGCGGTAAAAATCATGGTTCGGATCGGTGTCTGGTGGGACTGGTTTTCGTGTAGCATAGTCGGCGCTAGGGTTGGGTGTACGATTTGTACAGATTTTAGGGTATGTTGAAATTGTTCCTTGGTAGGGAAGGGGCCTCGGATGAAAATAAAACAAACATAATTTTTCGCATTACTTACACCTCCACCGCTCATCTAGCCCTCCAATCATCTCTTCAAACCCCGCTTTCTCTGTCATCTTCACAGCCATCCCTTCTGCCTCAGCTTCTTGCTTGCCATGTACTCTCTTCACATACGTCGCAGACAAAACCCACAAGATAGGGAATTGCGCAAGATAGATCCTCCAATTAAAGAAAATGATCGTCGCTAAGAAAGGTGTCATGACTCGGGGATGACTCTCATACTCTCTTTTATGCTGCTGTAGGAGGTGCGCGAGATGGTGCGAGAGTAGATGCGCGAGATCAGTGTCGGAACGAGAAGAGATGGTCCATGTGCCTATAATTAGTTTATTGCCCGGGATGATAGCAACAAAATTTTGCAGGTGACCTAAGTTTCTTTTCAACAATTTGGAAAAATTTGTAGTTTAATAGGAATCGGATTGAACTGCATACCAGAATCATTGTCAACAACCATAACCTCCCATCGCTTCCCTCTACCTTCCAATTGACTGCCTTCTAGTAGTTTCTGGAACACAAAATGCACTCTATGAACTCGCTCATCCTGTAATCCCACCAAATGGTCTTTGATCTTCTCACGTAGCAGTTTGTATGCCACGGTTACATTGCTTCTCCAGATTTTCCTCGGGGATGAGCATTAAACGTCGCCGGCCATTGATATCAGAAACTGTCTCGAGATGTGCGCCATAGTAGAGGAGCGTTCCACTTAGTAGGACAAGGGTGGTGCGACGAACGAGGGCGTTTTTAATGAATATGCTATTGTAGATTGACCATTTGCTCTCATGGTTCCCGGGTCGTGGGGCGCGAGAGGAGGCGAAGCGTTGAGGGCCTGAGAGGCTGAAATTTTGGGGCCGTGTCGATAGTATGTGAGTGGTGGGCGAGGGCAGCGCCGGAGGACTGGCCACTGCCGGAGAATAGGCATCACGGTGAGGGGTCGGTATCAAACAAGCTTGAGTTTGCGGACATACCTGAAGAAGATTGTTGCATGCGTTTCAGGTTAGGCAGAAGTCAGTGTTACATGGCTTACGTAACGAGCCCGCACTCCACAGGTACGCCTGTGGATTCTTCTCTAAATAACCACTGAAGAAATAATGGAACTTTTTGCGCAATATGACAAACATGTAAATTAGATTTTAATAGTATCATTCAGCTTCTTTCTTATTAACTCGTAAATACATTAAGTTTAAAATAAAAGGAATTTCTATTTATTTGATTGTTTTCATGTAATGTGACTGAATTCGTTTTTGCGACGCCTGAAAAACGCCCTGTAATCCACGGACTTGTGGGGTGTGGGTTTGTAAGCAACTGCGCGCTGAGGACGTATACTCGTAGTGCTCGTTACTTTTCGGCCCTCCTTTTGAGTTAGGCAAGATAACATAATTCGATCCTGAAAACTAGATGGCGTGCGCCAACTTGTTTTGTACAGTACCTAGTTGCGACTGAAATATTCCCGCGATTATTTTTTCCTATCTTGTCCCCCCTTAGATCAGCAATGTGCCGGATTCATACCACTCAACCTATTTCGCAGCGGCTCTTTCACTATATGCTGGAACTATGTTTGTTTCCAAGGGAGTGTGTTACGGCCGTGCTCCCAAAATGGCTTGTTAAAGTGCCTTTAATCATACCAAGAAACGCCATCGGGTGAACTGCTCGCTTAACCCCTTTCTCGGAACAGTTATGAAGAAGACCTAGGTAGTCATTAAAACCAACTAGTTTGCAGAATCGCGTGAATTATATCCCTTTCGCTAAAGATAGTCCAATAAATAGCCAGTATAGGTTGCAAGTGAAGAAACCCTAAAGGAGCGTAGGACTTGCCTGAAAAACATGCTACTGTGTAACAGAGCTTACGAGGATTCAAGTATGGCTGGCTAAAAGAGCAGTCAACGGTTCTTACAACCAGAGGAGGTGGCACCAGTGAGTGGAAAAACGAAGCGCACAGAACGGAGTTATAAACAATTGAAAAGTGGAGGGGCCGAAAGAACCCTCGTCTGCCGGTCTGTCAGCCTTTGTATGTAGCACAGTAGCACGTGAATTGATTAATCGAGTATTCTACCTATTTCTGCCGCTGAGAAAATTAACGGGACCAAATAATATTAGTGTATTTATGCAAAATTTTATTTGAATGCGTCGGTACCATAACAATAGTGGATCAAATTGCGAATAATTGCTTCTATGAGGTTGCGAAGGAGACGTTAAGAATAGGGGCACCGAGCTTGCTAAGCGAGATGTTAGCCCCACGAGCCTTCCGAGTATTCACGAAAAGACTTGTCCTGATGTTATGAATGAGCCTCGAATGGTAAAGTGGAGTAAGGTTGCATAAACTCACCGGTTATCTAAAGTTTCGGCAGGCAAACGTGTCACGAGCGGGGAAAGAGTCCAAGGATAAGGGTTTGAGTGGGGTAAAACCACTTTGTGATACGGGCCAGGAATAATCAGCACTGCTTATACCCGGAAAGGAAGGTCGTGAAGATGAACAAGCTAAATGCACTGTCATATCCCACCCAGTTTGTTAGGCGAAAATGAAACGTTGCCAACAAATTGGGGCTTGCGGTGCCTAATTATATGAGCTTATATTACATTTGCCAAGATTCCCTTTATCCCTAAACGCATATCTTCTCGATCCTTTTTGAAAACAGTCTAGGACTAGAGGAACGTAGCTTGAACATGCTTCTACTATCCGCTTCATTTCTCACCGTCTCAGCGCTGTTTGCAAATGGCGGGTTGGCACAAGTAGCAGGAACGCACACAGATCTTCCTCGATGGTGTGGAAAGGCCTATGAAGCAGGGTACGTCAATCTCACATTTTAAAATAAATTTTAAGCAAATTTTTGCACAGTTCGCCAAGTTTTAATCCAACAGGTGAAAGCACCCCTCCGCCGGCGTCTGCGAGCCAGCTGCTTTATGTTCAAGTAGAGCCTCGATACAGCATCTATATCGGCAGTGAGACAACAGGATCATTCATCGTGAATGCGACACTCTCAAAGTATTTCGGATCCAAGTATCAAGCCTTTATCAATGGTGTTCCAAAAATCCCGAAGCTTCTTTTCTCCATTTATGTGCAGGGAAGCATTTCCCCCTTGGTGGTCAACGAAGTGCATTAAACTCAACGGACAATCTGTTTGATTTTCCCCTTCACCTGCTGGGAAGCCCTCGGATGGAACCATATACTATCACTCTATCTGGTATTTCACTGGATGGGCTTCAGAAATTCTCTGCAAAGACCGAAGTTTTCTATCTCCCCGAGAAATCCACAGGCAGTGTCACCAAAATCGATAACTTGAATGGAGGTCTTCTCTTCCGAGGTGCTGGGACAAAGAATGCATTTGAATCTGTTATTCCTTATGGATTTTATGGGGACTATAGCGGCTACTTCGAGGTCAACAATTCGAATATTCAGGCATATTACGATCAAGGCTTCAATGTGGTTCATCTTGTCACCTCCTTTGTGGATGGGCCTCTAGCGCCCACCCTAGACTATTTAGACGACATCGGGCTGAAATTTATCTACGATATGCGCGGATCCTTTATGAATCTTACCTCCGTGGCATATCAGGTTCCCCTGGTGAAGGACTACAAATCATTTCTCATGTATTACACGGGCGACGAACCCGATGGGTGGGAGTATGCACTGAACTCTACAACTCTTGCCTACAACCTCATTACCTCGATGGACAAATATCATCCTGTCAGTCTAGTGCTCAACTGCCAGGATTTCTACTACGGGAATTATGCAGCAGGTGCGGATACCATTCTCCAAGACACATATCCTATTGGGATTAATTCTACGTATTCGATTCCGTTCAATACATACTGCAATTTCACACACGGAGACTGCGGATGCGATAATTGCATCGGGAGTTTGTTTGACGTCTCGAATCGTCTCGACGATTTGAGCACCTACCAACAATGGCTGGGGGAGTGGCGAAAGCCGTTGTGGTCGGTGTTGCAAGCGTTTGATGGCGAAGGGTATTGGCAACGGCTTCCTACTGATATGGAAACCTGGGTCATGGCTTTGCTATCTTTAGTCATGGAGCGAAGGGAATCACGAGCTGGATTTATCTAGGGCTCCTATCGAATCGAATCGAATCGAATTTTTAAAAATTCGATTCGCCCATTTCGAATCGAACTTAATAAAAAGTTCGAATCGAGCGAATATTCGCTCGATTCGAACTCCCGTGACTTTATTGTAAAAAAATCATATAAAGATATATAATTATATAAAATATATAAAGATATAAAATTATCTGAAGTTCTAGATAATTATAATTAATATTAGCTAATAAGAATTTTTCATCTAATATAAACTTCTCTTAAACTGTATCTCGTATTAATAATATATTAAGACTCTTATTTCAATTATAAAATATCCTCCAGTTCAAATCCTGAAATATGAATTAGTATTCTAATTAAAGAGTTTATTTATTAACTAATTTATATTAAAATAATATCTATAATTCCCTCCCAAAGTATACCTCTCTATTAATCAGTCCGAATTATCTTTAACCCTTTTATTAATTCGATTATTATTAATATTATACTTACTATCTCAAAATCCACGAATCAAGTAGTATACGAATCACTATTAACTCGCAAGTATTAGTTTGACTTTCGATCTCTCTATAATTATAGTTTTCAGGGCTCTCCTCTTACTTCCTCGAAAAACGATCCTCCTACTAAAAAAGTATATATTATAGTTATTATAAAGGTTCACGAATCGTTCCAGTTAGGCCCAATTCCTAATAAGATAGAGGAAGGGGAATAAGATAAAGATATACTTGAGAAGAAGAAGAAATCGTCGAATACTACTAGTAAGCGAGCTTGGTAGTGGAAGTACTTTGTAATAATAATATTTACTATAAAGTATAATAAGGGAAAGGGCAAGAAAAAAGAGAATATCTTTGATAAGGAGTATTCTTATAGGATCTGTAATAACTGGAATTATAAAGTCTCAAAATTTAACGGATTAATAATTACTTTGAGTCAGTATATCGAGATTTATTACTATTATAGTAATAATAAAGTTATTCCTATTAAGTAAAGTAAATAAACTGGCCTGGACTTATTTATTACTGGAATAGAGATTATATCCGCTTTTGAGCCAATTATAATTAATTGGATTATTAATATCTACTAGTCTTTTATTATTTCCGAAAACAAGAAGTTCAAGGTTATAATTCGCTTTATTGGATATATTAGACTAATTATTAGAGAGGATATAATTAGGAATTATATCTAAAAGAAACTCGAAACTTCTGAAAAAGACTTAATTACTCTTTTAGTATATACTTCAGTTATAGTTACTATATTATTTGATAGTTGGACTAGTATAAATAATCTCTCGATATTTACTATAAATAATAAGTGAATAGACCCGGATATAAAGATATATTAAACTTACTTGGACTTTATCAAAATCCAAGGAGTCTATTCGGGAAAGAATCTAGTATAACTAGTATATAAAAGATATAAGAAACTGGATATACTTTATAAGATTATTTCTGTTACTGGGAATAATACCAAAAATAATAATACTTATACTCGCCATTTTCACAAAATGATAATATATATATATAATAAGTACCTGGATCCAATATCTCTTTATATCTAATCTATAAGATTCAAGGGAGAAACTAGTAAAATTGACTATTTGACTCATATTAATAACCTTATCGTGAAGGTAATCTTGAAGTCTTTAGGCTCAAGTATATACAAGGAGACATATACTTTCCTTAATTAGGTAAAAGATAAAGGATAGGAATCTAAGGGAATTACTATACTATTAGTAATTAGAAATATTACTATATTATAGATAGTAGTATTATAAATGAACTGATCTTTTCAAAGAGTTCAGGAATAGCTAGTATAAGAAGGTATTACTTACAAGATCCTTTATAATATTAATATTCACTGGAATTATACTCTAGTTATACTAGAGGCAATCCTTTTAAATCGTGTTACTTTGAAAGCTTTTATTCGGGATCACGTGAAATTGAAATATCTTACTTTTAGGAATGAATATTGGAAGTATCTCAAGTAGATCCGGGATCTTTTAAAGCTATTTGAAAAGCTTATATTATTCGTTTTACGAGAAGAGTCTATAATCTACTATTTCCCGAATCTCTATCTTATATTTAAAGATATTCTGAAAGTAATTATAAAGAAGGAAAGAGAATATATCTTATATAATCTATTTCTTCTTCAAGTTACTCAAAAAGGACTTGATAAATTCTATAAATATTATAATAAAATAAAGAAAAATAATATATATTAGATTATTTATTATCTTAATCCTAGAGTAAAGACTAACTGATTAACGAGAAATATTCCTGATTACAAGAAGATTCTAAATCGAATTAAGAGTTTCTTAAAAGAGACCTATTTAGTTAAAGAGCCATTTCCAAAAAGATATTATAATTCAGAATAATAACCGAACTTCGAAATGGACTTCCTTTAAGAATATAATTCTATTATTATAATTATAGATAATATTAAATAGTATTTTAATAGCTTGATAGTTATTTATAATATAAATTCAAAGCAGAATTCAATTGAGTGACTATTAAACTGGTAGAATACCTATAAGGAAGAGTATCTATTTATATTTCAAGTTATATATGATTTTCTTCCTATTTCTGGGACTGAGATTAATATTAAACGGTTATTTAATATTACAAGGGAAATGCTAGGTCTTTGTTATAGTTCTATATCTATAGGGACTTTACGGATACTAATTTTAATCAAGGACTATATATATTATCAAGTAGTTAGTTAAGTGTAAATAATATAAAGGGTCATGTGTATTATATTTAGAATTATAGGAATAACTTCAAAAAAATCAAAATATAAATTATAATATTACTGTTTTGTATTACTGTAATTGGCTTATATATTCGCTTAATCGCTTATAAATCAAGTGGAAAATTCGAATCGAACTTCGAATATTCGATCGAATTTTTAAAAAACTTCGAATTTGAATTCGAATCAAATTTTTTAAGAGTTCGATCGAATCGAATTCGACTAAATTCGCTCGAATCGAATTAATTCGACGATTCGATAGGAGCCCTAGATTTATCCAAGTACAGATGATCTGGATGCTGCTCATGGGGCAATCGCCAAAGTGGTCACGGTGGCTCCTGTGCAAAACTTCTTGACGGGGGCGCAGCCTGTGAAGATTGTGGTTGAGGGCTTAGAGATGTTGGATGTTGCGTATTGGAGAGTGGGAAATCAAGTCATGGTTGCTGTTGTGTCCACTTCGTATGTGGATGTGAAAGAGGACGTGATAGTGAAGTTACCAATCGCGGTACACGGAATCGATTCAACTCCTTGGGGAAACGTAACTTGGGAATTGGTCAATGGTAATCTACTCGCTCGGGGCCTGACAACACTAGCTACCAGTTTAATTGTTTTGCAAGAATAGAAATTGGGAGCGGAAGTTCTAGGTACAATAGAAGTCTCCCAGTAGCATCGTGTATCGGGTGTGAGGAAGCTGAATAAGAAGCAAGTCGAAAAGTCTGTAAATTTTTGACGACAGGAACAGAGAAGAGGATGAAATGCTCAAAGATCTCAATTCATGGTTTAACTAGAATACAGAGTTAAGGGGAGAAGAAGGAACGAACGAGACGGGGTTTGCTGCTCCCGTCTTGACACCTTACCTTGAAATGACGGCCTCCTGGCCAAAACTCAGCCTCTAGCCTGGAGCCAGTAGTGGCAGTTAAGTAAAGACTGCTGTTATATCTATATCCTCTGCTATTTGCATAATTAGACTTGTAATTCTAAGCTTCTGCAGTTCTATTACAGAATTATAAGCCTTTTATTAATGCTAGTAGTACTAAGACTACTCTGACATCAATCTTATCAAGTGATAGTAGATCTCGATTGACCCGGTTGACTTGGAGAAACAGGTAGTAGCGGAATTGAACTTCCCTGTGCTGATGCTGCAAGACCAGTATTTCTCTGGTTCCCTGCACCATGTACCGGTGCCACAGGCTGCAAATCCCTCAATGTAATTGGAAATTCATCCTTCGGATTCTCCCATCCAGCAATGTTCTGAGCCTCATACATCCTCTTCAACAACTGAAATTGCCCATCCTCCCTCCATTCTTTCAAACCCCTTTCGCTTCTCCGCTTCGTAATATACCATTTCGCCGCTCTTTCGAACAGCATCCCTACGGCAAAGAAAAGTATTCCCACAAAGGTAACAACCAGGATGCCACCGAAATCAAAGTTGACGTATCCAGGAGGCAGCTGAACCAGCTGATTGTAGCACAAACGAGCTGTATCTGTATCTGCGGGGAATTGCACGTACGGAGCGATCTCAGGGTCCAACGGCCCCGCGGCAAATTCCAAGACTCCCTCTTGTAGCTTTGCCAGCGAGACCGCGAACCAGTTCTCAACTTCAATACGCCATTGGTCCACAGGGAGGTTCTTTACTTGCAGGTTATCAGACACGGTCTGAGAGGCGAGCAGAGAGGCTCCGCGGCGATTAAAGACCGAGTTGAATGTTAAGCTCATTTCCAGGCTAGTAACAATACGCTCAGCGGTTGCGAGTTGCGCTGGATTGTATTTTATGGTGGTAAGGAGCCAGGAATTTCTCCGAATTCCAGATAGGCTGTGTAAGGGTGTGCAGAGACCGGGAATGGCGGGGTTGCAGAATCTGTGTTGCTCGATGCAACCCATAATATTGACAAGGTATGCTGGAGCGTACAGTGTGTATTCTACGCCTTCTACCCAAAGTGTATGGTTTGCGCCAGTGAGGAAAAAAGGGTCGTCGACAGTGGAATTATAAAATATCGTGTTAGGCGTGAACCAAAGGATGGATATATCGCCATCTGTCCGATTTGTGAATGTTGTGTTGATGACCCAAGCATTTTCTGTCCCTGGAAATCCTGGGTTGAAAATGATACCTCTGATTTTTTTTCGTCTCAACAGGAGCTATATAGTTGTGGTCGGGGTACTCACTGGATATCATATGGGAGGTTGTCCAATGGAGTCCACTCTGAGTACTCAAAAGTGTATGTATTATTGATGCCTTGGACTGGTCCGTAGAAAAACTGTTGCAATGTTGTTTCTGGAGGCCAGTAAAGAGCTTCATCTGTATTGCTGGCATTGATAATCCGGGCAAACGGGGTGGAGTGTACAGGCGAGCAAGTGTTGATCTTCTGATACGTTACTCTGTTTCCCGGAGGAGCATTGATCCCCAGATCAACATGTGAATCGACGGGTCCAGTGTCCTGTACGAAAGGGGTTGAATTTTCGTCGATACAAAATTTAGAGGTAGCGAAAGGACACGATGCATTCGACTTATTGTATAAGATAGATTGCCGTGCAAATATATTGCAAGCTCCAGAAGATCCAGATCCAGACCCATAGCATTGACTGATGTACGTTTCTGCTTGGATTGTTTCTAGGAGTCCGCTGCGCCGAAATTGGAACTCCGCCCCAGGTCCTTGAAGGAAATTGTAGCCACAAACCCCGCCTCGCACCAACCCGACATTTGGAGGTGTCTGCTGCCAGATGTAAAAAGAAACTATGGCTGCTACTTGCCAAAAACACCAGAAGAGGAGCGCCGTCAAACCCAACGGGCTTGTTCTCCAGAACGCGCCCAAGAACGCTCTAGCTTTCCACTCCCCAATTTTCCACCAGCTTAGAAATAAGCCAAATGAGTTCGAGACTGTACCTAGATCTCCTGCGCTATTGCGAAGGAGAACTTGTTTCTGGCGGTAGTATAATGGGCGGAATGGATGACATCTTGTTCCTCGTAGAGTTGAGCATTGGAACCACACGTACTGAATAACAACCCAGGTCAAGGGACCCACAAGAGAGATCCAGAGTGGTATCGCAGCTTCCAGTGCACCTGCACGTGCTCCGTTCAGTGTTAGGATGAGTTTCTTGCTACCATATTCCTTCCAGATACTACCAGTCAAAATTGTGTAATTCGAAGACATGATGAGATCGTTACCAAAGACAGTGAGCAGCTGAAAGGCCTTGATTGAAAGCAAAGAACGGCGGTGGAATGATAGCTGAGAGTGTGGGGAGTCTACTTCCACAGATATAAACGCGGAAAGCTGCTAAATATTTCACGTCCACAACACATGCACAGTGGAGAGGCACATCCCGTGTTTGGGAGTCAAAGATCGCTTATATTTGCCAAATGCATACATGTATCTGTTCATTGCCTCGTCAATACAAATTAGGGGGTTGTTCTGATATGATACGCAAAGGAATAAGAAAATCGAGAGGGAGGTTTAGGTGTGTTGCACAGAAGAACTAACTGGGTTACTGCACCAAGTTTGCTGGGCTGAAAAATACAAAGGGTGTCCGGCGATAACCAACAGTGTCTCGACTATGACTGGGAACGGTAACCTGAGTCCAAAACCTACCCAAACATAGGTAAGGGAAGAACTTTGTACCACCTACTTCAAATGTGGCTGCGGATCTATTCCGATTCACTCGGCAGGCATCGGCCATAGCCAAAATCCGGGGCGACCCGTTTAGTTAAGGTAAACGTCATGTAAGACATTGGCGGAGGCTTCTCGACTGTAATTCTAAAAATAGGCGCCTCGAAAATGCTTGCTCCAAAACGTGGCTTGTGGTGATGGTTGTTCTGGGCTCGCTTACTGTAAACCTCTGAGCCAGTCAGCCAGTGCACATCTTCTGAAGAGGTGATGGTTGGTTGCAGTTGCATTTATTTGCTTTTTTCCATTACTACTTTCGAAAGTGAATGCTCGAACGGAGCTACATTCCGCCGCCAATAATCGGTGGAGATCTGGCACGTGTTTTTATGCCTGCCTCTCCCCACACTACCGTAGTGGCAGCTGGCACAAGAAGATCTTCCCGGAAGATAAGCTCCTAAATTTAGGGTTGATCTCGATCAGATACTTGAGCAGCTGCAAAGGTTGCGGACTGCTCTTGTTGAGTCTCACTTTCCCATGCTTGACACCCCAGTTGGATGCGACTCCAACTGGGACAAGAGGCGCCAGATCCTTTACCTACTTGGTTTTGTTTTTTTCAATAGAAACGGTATGAGGAACCGGTGGAAGTGTTTAATTAGTGGAAAGTTGAAGATAGAGGAAGTGTGGCTGAAAAGCCACAAGAATCTTCTTAAGTTCAGATGCCTCTGATAGCCGTCCGCGTTGCTTTGCGATCCGTCGCCCATGAGACGTATTCCGCGGGTTAGTGAACACTTGGATTATAGAGCCTAAGTATCAAACAAGGCAGGACAAAATTAGAAATTCTACTGGAATTTTTGAATCATTGGCTTTATTCTATGTGCCGCCTCTCTAATAATGTCTTATTTAGCTCAGCTCCAACCTCCCCCGCCTTGTTTTCCCAGACCAAAAAAAAATCCATAGCTTCAATAATAAACTTTTTACTTCCTTTTAGAGGAGTGATAGAACTTGCAATAGTTGCCTAGGTAAGGTACGCGAGGGGCAGTATGCGGGAAGCTTAGCGAGTTCTGTTATCATTCCCATAATTTTGGTTGCTTGGCCGTACCGGCACTGACTTCTGAGGTAAGAGGTCATTAGGCTTGGTTTTTTTTAACCTACACGAGGCATGAAGGGTTGTAGCATGGCGCTCTCGTTGCGACAATAGCCCAATGGATGTCAAGTTGGAGGGAGAAGGCCTCGGGGTCGACGAATCTATTCCCCACGAATTAGGGATTACAGTAGCGTTGAGGGAGTGGTGTTGATATTCTTCCAGAACCGCAACATTTGAACTATTTTCAAGTTTCAAGAGGGCCTCAGAGGTTGCTTAACAGCAGAAGTAGAATGGAAGAGATCAAGCCCGTGCGAGCTCTTGATTCCATGCACCCGTTTTGCAGTGAAACTTACTTGTAACAGATCTGATACTCGGATCTGCATAGCGGGGTGTGGGGGCCCGGGCCAGGCCCTGCAAGCCCATTTCCCGCCGCTATGGTAACGAGGTAACTTCGTAAGCCTGCATGACCCCATATCGCAGCCAATAAGCAGGGTTTAGGCGAGTCCGTTTGCAGTATCCTTCGCTGATCGGGAGCTCAGTGAAGAGCGATATTAATTGCGACGGGAACAGGACATTTGACTGGAGGCTGTTGGAACCGGCTCCCATGTAACAGAAGATAGTGCGAATGTCACGCTTTTTATAGAATAGGTATAAGGTCAATTTAGGCTTTTGTAGGGGAATACAGTACAGTATGATGGCAAGATAAGAGCTGTGATTACAAAGGGGACAAAGCGCGCTTCCGGGGGTTCCTTCCGGTTTAAATCTCCAGGTCGTAAGCCACCTTCATCAAACGAACTCCCAACTTTCTGTCTCCTTCTTCTTCCTCATATCCCTCCAGAACTCCCAGGGCTCGCACTCGTTCCTGTTGAAGTCACCACTCGTCCGAAGGAGAAGTCGGTCATTCATAATGGCCTACTGCAACCTCTGCAATCGTTCCTTTCCCCACTGGGAAGCATACAACCAGCACGTTCAGAACAGTCCTGCCCACCGCAGCGCCGAAGAATGGGAGTGTCAAGTCTGCGATCGGTGCTTTTATTCTGAGCATTCTCGCCATCAACATTACTCTTCTTCACATCGATCTCGATACTGCGCCGACTGCAAACGCGTTTTCATGAACGAGAACAACCTCATGCAGGCATGGAACCCCTCTCTACTCGTACAATTGGAATAACCGCTGTGTAGCACTTGCATTCTAGGACTCACGTTGGCGCATCCATTCAATGCCCTTGGTGTAAAGTCGGATTTGCGACAGCTTCTGGTGTGACAATTCAGTAAGTACTAGAGCAGCAGCCTATCTCTAGGATTCGCGGCAGTTCTACCTCCCATCCTTGTGAGCCGCTTGCTGATCTCTTCCCCGAAAACAGCCTCGAGTCAGGCAGTTGCACTGCCTCCGGCCTCAATCGCCAGAAAATCAATCATATGGTCCACCAACTCGATCGCAATAATGTCATCACCCGTCCTATGATCACACTCCCCGGATATTCCAACGTTGAGACCATTGCCACGGATCGCGCCTGGAATGGACGGGCCTACGAATGCTATCTCTGCACAAGACAGTTCACTTCCCTCAACGGTCTGAACAACCATATCAAGAGTCCTGTACATGAGCAGAACCTATATCGGTGTCCCAAGATGAGTTGCAGACGGGAGTACAAGTTATTGAGTGGGCTCGTGCAGCATGTCGAGAGCGAGAGCTGCGGGGTCATGAGGTTTGGGGCGGTGCAGAACCAGGCGAGGAGCGGAATTCAGAACATGGTTGGTCGGATGATAACTGGATAGAGGAGAACCTAAGCTCTGTTTCCAGGTTTAGAGATTGCTATCTTTGGGCTTGTGGGGCGTCCCGGTTTATAGGTACTTTTGCCATAAGGCCGGATACGTGGTTAGGGAAGCGGGACGAAATGTCCTTGATTTATGCCCCGGACACCCTATCTGCGACTTGGTCGATGAACTACTGTTGTGAGAATCTGTCAGATAATTTGAGGAACTCTCAGCACCCTGCTTTCAGATTTATGGAGTGATGGGATTATGCAAATCACGTTTCTCCCTTTCCAATCAAAAATTGCGAAGCCTTAGACGAAACCCTTAGAGCACAATGGCTTCACTTCATCAGCCTCAACCATTTTCAATAGATTGAAAATGATAATGTACCGTGCAGAAATAAACACCCAAAGTTGGGGCCTTGATTCGTTTAGCAGTAAGAGCTTGAATACTTCTATTTTTTTCTCCTTCAAGTTTCTCAGTTTCGTTCCCGCTGTCTATGCCTTTAAGGATTAACAAAATTCCCAACAATGCGAGAATTTCTACTCCAACTTCTTCCCAATCATCAAATACATCGGCGTAAACAGCCCTTCCTTCGCACCAGTAACAAGATTATCCGCTCCTCTTGCCAAGCTCGCCGCCGTCCTTGCACTCCCACCCGGCGCCAACCGCATCACTTCCATGATAGACAAAAGTCTCTGAACCATCCCCCTCACAGGTTTCGTCATTCTCAAGACAGTAAAAAAGTCCCACACAGAACCCATATACCTAAAATCTCCAGCAATAGGAAAATACCAAGGTATGAGATCCGGACGAAGAGCCATGTCCTCCGCATGTTGCAACTCAAACCCTGCTGCCTTAATAGCTCGATGTCCTTCATCCACTTTCACCATATTTGCTATCCCATTTCCTTGCTCAATGCCGAGTCTGATTTCTCGGTGACGGGGATTGCTTGGGTTGTACTTGGAGGTCATGAGCCATTCGTAGACCCCGAATATTCCGCCCGGTTTTAGAACACGGAAGATCTCGGAATAGACTCCTTCAAGGCTGGGCGCGTGGACCGTTGCTTCAATTGCGTAGACGGCGTCGAAGCTGTTGTCCGGGAATGGCAATTGCTAAAAATTATGTTAGCCATCCCGCTAGCTACCACTCAGCAGCTAAGTGCCTCTTAAGTCCTTCACATACCATAAAATCCCCCTTCACAAACTCAAGCTGATCTGCCATCCCAGCCGTTGCAGCAGCAATCCTAGCACGCTGGATCTGGTAATCATTGATATTCACACCGATGACATGGATATCCGCGAACCGCGCAATTTCCCGTGCTGGTCCGCCGACTCCGCATCCCACGTCTAGAACTCTCATTCCACGTTGGAGGTTCATTTTGGTTGCGAGATAGTGCTCGTGGCGTGCGATGGCTTGGAGGAATGGTTCGCTGGGGGTGAAGCGGCAGAAGTGGAAGGCTTGGCCCCATGCTTCTTCGTATAAGCCTGTGGCGAGATCGTAGTAGCTATACAATATGTCAATACTCGGTTCAGGGGTAAGAGGTAAGAAGTGGTCGGCGCTACTTTCGGGTGAGGTTTGCATAGTCGTCTTTCCTACTCTGAGTGATAAGGATAAGGATTAGTTAGGTGTTGAAAGTGGCTTGAGACCATCGGTCATGCTTACTTCTCTATCTTCTTTAGTCTCGATACTCGCGTCTTTGTTGTCCCAGTGGTGGAAGTAGGCATCGGCTGCTGCTTGCTGAGATTCTGAATCTTTGCTTAGCATTGCCATGAAGGCTGACTTTTGTTCGGCGGATCGGCCGTGTAATGCTTGACTGAACGCGGCATCACGCTCATGGGTTTCTCTCACGATGAGAGATGTTGACATGGTGTTTGACGGACTTAGTGTTGAGAAAATTCTGCTTGGGGCTGGAACTGTCGTATTGAACGTATGTTTTATGGAAGATTCTGAGAAGAAAGATCCAGAGGGTGACGGTGGTTTTGTACTTGGATGAAAGGCTTCCCTCTTCTGGATATGCGTAAATTTATGTGTAAGATTACGTAGAAAGGACGTGCTATCCACTCCACTGCAATTGCGTATTCGTGTTTTTTTTTTTTGGTCAGTGTGTAAAGGAAATTCCACGGCATCCAAGCCCGATGCTTGTTCCATTCAATATGTGGAGTTCCCACGTGGAATTGTTACCTTTGATGTTCAGGGGCTTAGCGAGGGCCTCTGACAAGGATGGCCAACCCGAATACGAGGCCAATAGAAAGGGGGGGATGACTCGCTTAGGTCCACGAAAGTAAGACCTGAAAGCAAACCCGAATACGAAAATCTCTATGAGTACTTCATAAAACATGTTCTTTGTGTACAAGATTCAAAATCTAGTTATATCTCTTAGTTCGAGCGCCGCGGTGAGATGCCGAGAAGGAAAATGGGCTAGTGTAAAACTACATTCGGGAGAGAGTTGCTTATACCGCGCACATATGTCGAAAATCTGAAGGAAAGACTGGAAAATTAGGACTTGTGTTAATAGAAAGAGATGGTATCATGTCTACACTTCCTGATCATTCACTATTGTTGAATTGATCAAGCTGCTGCACACGAAGCGAGCAAGCATATTGACACTGAGCATTTGAAATGAAATCCTTCACTTCAACATGGGAATCTCATAGTCTAATTCTTAACGTACTTCTTCCAATCATGCACATCCTTGAATCCCAGAACCTCTCTGATCTTGCGATTACTAAGCGGCGCCTCATACTCTCCCATCTCGCGCGTAACCCTGGTTTGAGGATAGTTCTTTGCCAAGAACTCCTTCGTCTTTTCCCTGACCGTGATTGTGTCATTTGTGGCATTGAAAACTTGAAAGCCGAGCCCGTCCTTCTTGATCGCCAAATCACAGATCTGCCCCAGGTCACGGGCATCAATATACGACCACGCGTTGCGCTTACGGCTTGCAGGATTTGAGATGTAAGCCGGGAAGTCTCGCTCATCTACGTGACTGTTAGAGTGCAAAGGCGAGAGTTGCTCGCTCATTTACTTACATTCATGGGGTTCAATGACATTTCCGATTCTTAGTGCATATATATCTACACCAAACCGTCTTGCAAACTATTTCTTTGTGAGCTGCCACGATTCCTAGATATTATATTTTGAACTTACTGTTCTTGCTGTCTTTTCACCACATATTTTGCTCAGCGCATATGAGTCTTCAGGATCGACATCATAATCTTCTTCTAGCGGAAACGAATGATAGTCTGCATCTCCCTGAGCAAAACATACACCATAAGTCGTTTCACTACTGGCGATTATGATCTTCTTGACACCCAATTTGCAAGCTATGATATTAATGTCAGTTGCAAAGACATCGGCAAGGGTTCCAGTAATGACTTACCAGCCTCAATTACGTTGTAGGTTGAAGTGACATTACTAGAGGACATGGTCAGCAAGGAAGCAATTTTGGGGTACATGGAAACCTTTAAGCTTACGCTTGAAATGTCTCGTTATCTGGGACAAGCATGTTTCGTGGATATGCAGCGAAATGTATCACAACATCTGGTGGCTGAGGAAGCGATTCCTCTTCATAACCGGCCATATTGAAATGTGATGTTAAGGAATTAAATGCTTGTCCTGATTGCGTGAGGTCCGCCTTCAGGGTGTAAACGTCGGCTTTCGGATCCGGGAAAGGAACAAGGTCTATATTGAGAACTTTGTGGCCTTGCTCGAGGAGATATGGAATTGCATGCCTTCCAGCTTTTCCACTGCCTCCCGTGAAAAGGATGCGTTTGCCGGCTGACTTGGTCGGGACTGTGCTACCTCCCATATTGATTATGTTGGAATCTCGTGCAGGTGATTGTGGAAGTTGATGTTACTTTTGGGCGTAGGGAAACTTGGGAAGAGTTGTTTGTTCTCTCTTCAAGCTTCGAGAAACAAAGAGAATCTTATTCTCAAGACACATTGCCACCAATACCAGCAAATCCAGAAGTGCGGTCTTTTGCCCACTCTTGCTGCGTGCTTATTCACATACTTCAGGGTATTATGAAAGCAGGATGTCAGGCTTGGCAGGGATCGGCTTTCCACTTACATCATGCCGACACTACTTGTTGAAACAGCGGCTTTCCATCCGCTGCATTTCTCTTCGCCCAATTTGGAATGAGATGGTCATTTCACTAAGTTGGTCATGACTCCCACGATGCTGAGAGGTCCGCAGATTCGTTTCCCCGGCGGAATTTCCAACCCCGGATTTGTGAGTCCCCATCCCCACAAAGTGACGATGCTAGTATGCGGGGTGAGAACGGTCATGTATCCGTAAAATAAGGAAATGACCAGCGGCTCTCCCACTATTGGACGAATAATGCGTGAATTAAATCAGCAAGGTCGGTGATATATCTTGAGAGAAGCCTCCACAGTGATTCTGTCAAAAAAAAGGAAGCGATTCTTGGGTGCAAAGACGTCGAAAAGTCAATATGAAGCCTGGAGTTTATCAATTTTTAGTGGGGTGCTTTGCCGCCCTCGGATCATTTCTATTTGGCTATGACTTAGGTGTCATAGCTGAAGTTGTTGCTTCGGGATCCTTCAAAGCTTTGTTCCTCCAGCAAAATGCCAACTCTCGATCTGGGACTGTCGTGGCACTTTTTACAGGTGGATGTTTTACTGGTGCTCTTGGGGCTGGGTTTTCAGACAGACTTGGTCGCCGAGGTACTATTCTTATGGCTTGCTGTATTTTTGTTGTGGGCGGTACCATTCAAACAGCAGGCGTTACCATTGGGATGCTGTACGCTGGTAGATTCATTGCAGGAATTGGTGTTGGCTTCTTGACTGTAAGTGATCCACCTCTTGGCTTTGTGCGTAGAACTGATATACGTGGCAAAGATGATCATCCCCATTTATCAATCCGAGATATCACATCGTCGCATCAGAGGCAGAATCACAAGTCTTCAACAGTTATTCAATGCTCTGGGACAGATCTTCGCCACTTGGGCTGGCTATGGTTGCTTTGTGACCTGGGATGCTAGTCATGACAGTCGTTCATGGCGAATTCCACTTGCCATCCAGATTATACCAGCTCTCTTCCTTGGTGCACTCGTCTACCTTTTCCCAGAAAGCCCAAGATGGCTATGCGACCACGATCAACCCGACCAAGGACTCAAAAACTTAGCACACTTGCACTCCCACGACGATGTCCAGGATCCTTATGTCATTGCAGAGTTCAACCTGATCCAAGCACAAATTGCAGAAGAACACTCTCAGAAAGCCAAAACTTACCTCGACCTCTTCAAAGACTGGCCCAACCTTCGACGAACTATATTGATGATGATGATTCAAGCAAGTTGCCAAATGACCGGAGTCAGCGCTATCCAGTATTTCTCTCCGCAAATTTTTGCGCAGATTGGCATTCCCACCGATACAACGCTTCTTCTGCAGGCTGTCAACGCAATCATAGCTTTCCTAGGAACAGCAGTCTGCATCGCAATAATCGACAATGTCGGACGAAGGCCACTCGAAATCTACGGCGCTATTATCATGAGCATCACCTTTATCGTTAACGCTATCTTGATCGCAGTTTTCCCAGCAACGGTCTCGAACACTGGAGCACATTGGGGCTTCATCGTTATGACTTGGATCTTCAACTTCGTCTTTTTCATCACCAGTGGGCCCCTCTCGTGGGCTATCCCCGCTGAACTTTTCGGCACTGCAATGCGCACCAAGGGCGTATCATTCGGTGCGATGACTTCCTTCGCATTCAATACTATGATTGGTCAAGTTACACCAATTGCCATAACGTCTATCGGTTGGAAATTTTACATTATTTTCATCGTCTGTAATTTGACGAGTGCGTTATTTTTCTGGGCGTTCCTTCCGGAGACCAAGGGACTGAACTTGGAGGACATGGACGATTTGTTTTACAATTCACCAACCTTTGTGCCTGGGTCACACTGGAAGCCAAGTTCTCATTTGGATAGCGATGCAGCTGAGGCCAAGGAGCAGGAGGAAAGTGATGTTGGCACCGGAAAAGTGACTTATGGAAGTGGAATTCCAACCGATCAGCAAGTGGAGAGGGTTGATTGAAGGACTAAAAGATCTTGGAGGTAGCTGATATGGGGTGAAGACCAGGCTACTTTATCCATTGCTCTGAATGCCCTTGTGGTAGTTGACACAGGAGCATGTAAAGATGAGGTAATCATAGTGATATTTCTGTTGCTCTCCGTGGATAACATAGCCTAATCGAAAAAGTTATAATTGGCACAAATATCAAGCATAAACAATGGCCATGATCAATTGAGGTAGTTTTCTTGTTGCAACAACGGAAAATACAGGTTTACTTTGAAGTCTTCTGCTTCTAGTCGTAGGTGGGCTTTAGTGCAAGCCCCGTACTTCACTTAGCGGCAGATGACCTACCGCGAAAACACTTTAAGTGAAAATTATTTGGGAGGTTGTATCCGATAACGGTTTGCAGGTGCAAGGATAGAGAATCAAGACAACGAGTTGCCACACACGGAAGCTCGGGTCAAAGGTAGTGGTCGTTCATTCAGGGGTTGATTGATTGCTAAGCGACGATGACGTGGGAGGATTGTCACCCAGTGGCTCCCGACTTTCCAGAAAATCCTCCGATTAGCGTGTCACAATCACGAATGCGTGGGGTCGTATGCACTATTGAGGGCGGTGTTCGTCCGATAGGTGCAAAATATGAGGGGAATAAAGCCGACTCGAAAAAGTTCTCGATGATGAGCTGTGGTCGCTGTTGTGCGGATCGTGAGCATTCATGTAGTTATACAACCTTCAAGTTCCCTAGACCATCAAAAGCTAAAAGCCTTGAAGAATGGCAGAGACTTCGTTTACCCTCAATACTGGCGGGAAAATCCCGGCACTTGGATTGGGTAAGTAGCTGTAGGCCACGGCCAAGAGATTAAATTTTTCTAACTTATTCAGGAACATGGCAGTCAAAGGCTGGAGAAGTAGAAAAAGCGGTGGAATATGCAATTTCGGTTGGCTATCGACATATTGATACAGCGTACGCCTACGGAAACGAAGAAGAAGTCGGCAAAGGGCTCAAGAAAGCTTTTGAGGCAGGTGTCAAACGCGAAGATGTTTTTGTCACCACCAAGCTCTGGTCCACGTACCACAAACGTGTGCAGGAAAACATCGAAATTAGTTTGGAGAAGCTTGGCTTGGACTACGTTGATTTGTACCTGATGCACTGGCCCGTGGCCATGAATACGAATGGAAATCACCCCTTGTTCCCGACGACGCCAGATGGGAGCCGTGATGTTGATTTCAGCAGGCATCACGTGGATACTTACCTTAACATGGAGAAGCTTCTACACACAGGCAAGGTCAAAGCCATTGGAGTTTGCAACTACAGTGTTATGTATCTCGAACAACTACTTGCTCGAGCTTCCATTGTTCCGGCGGTCAATCAAATTGAGAACCACCCACTGTTACCCCAGGACGATGTCTCCGACTTTTGCAAAGCCAAGGGTATCCATATAACGGCTTACAGTCCACTTGGTAGCACTGGCAGCCCTCTGTTGACCTTGCCAGCCGTTCAGCAGATAGCAACAAAGCACAGTGTTTCACCTGCAAGCGTTCTCCTGAGCTATCACAGTACGTGTAATTGTTTGAAATTGTCGATTCTTTCGCTAATTTTGATTAAACACAGCTGAGAGGGGACATTCAGTGCTCGCGAAGTCCGTGACTCCAACACGCATCATGGCAAATCGCCAAATGACCAAATTAGATACCGCTGACATGGAGGTCCTCGCACAGATTTCTTCTGGGGGAAATCTGAAAAGACATGGAAATCCGCCATGGAAAGTAAACCTGGGGTTCCCTGACCAGCAACATGTCAAGTACTTATCGTAGTTATGCTCCCAAGTGGATTTGGGAATAGACATGTGGTTGTATTGCTTCCTAGTGTAACGAAACTTTGCAAAAGCACTCTCTGCTGAAATTTGTGCAACGTTGGACATTTATCTTCGATGTTCCAACGCTGTCATCTTCGTTGTGAAAGTCTCTCTACATGAAAAGATCAACTTACATATGGGCTCAATATTTTGTTAGATTATTGCCTCGAGTCACAGGACCAGCAATGAATAATTGTTTAATTTGAAATGGTTGCTCTAGAATTTTGCCTCTATAGATTTTCAGGTTGCCACTGCCAGGGCCCAGCATTTGTAACATCGAAAAACCCAATTGGGAAAAAGTTCTCATCAAACATCTCAGGAGAATCGCCAAATAGTGGCAGATTTCCATAGTTGGCGCCAAAATTCTGCCCATCTACACCTTGAAGTACATTTGAACCATTTTGCTGAGTGATATATCCTAGCGCTGCCCTATCTTGCGGAATCGAATCAGATTGTCCTTCTCGAGACAGCCGAGCCAGCATCTTGGCCAGCCCGCGTGCTATATAATAAGATAAATGGCGCTCACTTGCACCTTCTCTGTTGAATATTTGGATGATCCGCTGCACGCTCTCATGAATGAGAGCACTGTCTGTGCCTAGACGAGCCGCCTTCCACTGTTGCTGAACTTTCAGAAGGAACACTGCAGCATAAGTAATCATTGTGTGTAGATACAGTGGAACTCCGATGAGGGCATCTCTAATGTCGGGCTCGTCAATGACAAGCTGCAAGATTGACATCGCACAGGATATTGCGAGATTCGCGTGCTCGCGGCGACCGGCAGAAATGTTTTGCGAGGATAGCTGCTCGAAACCGCGAAGCGAGAGGGAGTTGAGTTGGAGTTTTGCAAAGTGGTAGTGAAGGTTTACACCTTTGGAAGGATAAGACGAGATATGGGGATTAGGAGCTAAAGTTTGTCAGAGTCCAAGCCATAAAACACAGCCTTTGGATACGGGATATAATTTACCTAGCTGCGGCTCCCATCTTACACGCCAACGATCTATTTCAATATTCCATTGTCGCAGTCGACCCAAATCATTTTCTTCCAATTTCTGTTCCACTTCAGGTCCGAAAGCGTTGTATATCTGGGTAAGAATGATGAAAATTGCTACTTGACTGTGAAGTCTGAAGTCTGCTTGGGTGACTCCAGGTAATTGCAGAAACCGTTCGTGTTGAATAATTGAGGTATCATCTTGGATCACAGGCGGTCGCCCATAAGCAATGCTGAAGTGGTGATCGCACACATACAATAGATACCAAAGTCGAGCACCTTCGAGATGCTCTTTAGAACCTTTGATTGCTCGAGCATAGCTCCGGTGAAGGTTCAACTCGGTTGCAATTCTAACAGCATGGCCAGATAGCTTCCCTAAACCATGCAATTAGTCTTTTGAAATTGCTGAAATACGAACTTGAGACTGGGAACTAACAGCTGACATCGGACAACCAGAATGCTCCAATGCACAAGCCCCTGATTCCGTCCAAAGTATGGTAGCGATCCATCATTGAAGCACTAACAAGCTCGAGGAATTCTGCATAACAAATATCAAACGTGGAAGACTTTCCCGGAATATGGAGTGCGGTCACTGTAAGGATAGCTGCTAGCAACAGCGAGGATGATCTCCGGACTGACAGGAGATCCTTGTGTACAAGCACAATCCCACCCCAGAGGTACTGATTCAGCGAGCGCTCAAATATTTGAAACATCTCCTCTGCCTCGTCTAGACTTATCTCGCCGCTTGAGATAAAATCTTTCTCTTCCAAAGATGCATTTGTTCCCAGTTGGAAATTACCACGTGGATTGCTTCGCAGGTTCCTGAGCTTCGTCACTTCATAAAGGCTTCCCATAGGCGCAGAAATTAGTGAATTGTCTCCAATCTCCCCAGCTCCTGTTCTTTCTTGAGAGTTCTCTCTTGTCATTGCCATCGTTGCACTTTGGCTAGTTCGTCTGTCTTGTTCTTGGCTGCGCGCTGAAGCACGGATTCCTGAGTGGAGCTCTTCATAATGGCTACTTGAGGCATAGTTTTGTCGGGACGAGTGTTCAGGCCCAGTTGCAGAGAAAGTTTCCAGAGCAGGCAGAGCCAAGTTGCGCAGAATTTCTCGCACCGCTGTTTGCAATTGACCCGATGTAAACTCCATCCTGGATTTCCACCTGTAAAAATTAGTTTCTAATTCAAGCGTCAATTTCCACCCCGCGCGCTCACTCTCCATCATCCTCCAGAATCGATTGAAGATTTTTGTTCACCACACATCGAAACCCTCTCTTTCGGCATCTGCTGCATATTGTATCTCCGCCCTCTTTCAGGTCGCATTTGATCTTTCGACGTTGACATTCCGTACCTGAAGGATTCTTTAGCTGATACTTTAAAGTAATTGAGCTTCCTAAGCATAACGAGTACTAAAGGCAATACTTACAGGCTTGTATTTTCTTTGACACTTTTGGGACTCTCTTTGTCATCCCACTGTTTGAAGTGTCGATCATGTGATCTCCCTCGGCCTGCAGCTGCGGGGAAGACACGCTGTCACTAATGTCGTAATGAGCGCGCTTCATACCGCTTCTGAGACGGAGTAGAAGTTCAGGCGGATTGATACTTCTTTGATACAATTGACTATAGAACGGATTTCTGTCCGTGAGGAAGATGCGCGTTTTTGGAAAGGGAGAAGTGTGGAAGTTGCGGAGAACTCGCCTGCAGAGTCAGCTCGGGCTCGCCCCTGCTCCGCTGCGGGGAGATCACCGCTGACGTACCTGGAAGCAATGCCCAATCACGAAAGTCATGCTGTTTCATCGGCATGTTTGCACGTGGTGGGAGCTTTTTGTTTACTTGTACTAAATAGGTCTTTGGTCTTAAAATGTGTGAAGACGTAAGGAGACTGTTGATGAGTGTCCGACAAACATCTGGAACAAGAAAATTTGCAGGAAAATTGGATTCTAAAACTTCAAGTGCAGCTCCCTTTGTAGGCTTGGGTGCTATGGGGTTCGACATGGCATCTAAAATTGTAAAGATAGACTACCAAGTTTGTGGCGTTTGACGTTTATGAGCCAACTCGCGCAAGGTTTACAGAGGCAGGAGGAAAGATAGCACAATCACGTCTAGATGCAGCTCGTGGATCCGACTTTATGATTTTTATGCTGTAGGAGCAACCGATGGAAAACTGACAATCTTAGCATCAGGAAGCTCATCTGCGTTGGACCAAAGCAAACATATATTCGAAGATTTTAAGAAATTATTTTCGTTATTCTAGGAGGTATTGGGGCAGTGAATAATGTCAAGATGGTTAGTCATTTACTAGCTGAATTTACATTGCTGCAGCATCTCAACTAATGGGTCTCGCTGTTCGAATGAGTTTGAACACCTGCCGAGTGTACGAGATCATAGTAAATGCAGCAGGTAACAGCTAGATGGTTGAGAATCGAGTTTCCCATGTGCTAGACAATGACTTGACACCTCGCTCGGCTCTGGATATATTTGTCAAGGATATGGCATGTATCTCGTCTTCAATGTGCAGCTTATTCGTGAATTATGAAATGGGATCGTTGCCTATTCGGCTCGATCCCTTGGTTTTCCCCTTTCTGATCCGCCGAGGCTGGTAGAGAATGCTCCTGTGAATTAAGCGAGGATGAAAAGGAGCTTTGGCGAAGTCTGAACTTCAACAAGTGGGGGAAGGACAATGATATTTCAAAACAATGTACTGATTTTGACGAGCAGGAATGCCAAGGGTAAATTTAGAGCGGCTCTCCGCCACGTAGAGGAAGGGTCATGGCTGAGAAAATAACTGTGCCCAATAGTTGCCATCTGTGGAATTTAAGGAAGGTGCTTACTCAACTACCATAATCATCCCCTGCTCGCATCCTCCTTGATCAAATCCGCACCCTTCTCCGCAACCGCATAAGCAGTACTCATAATATTCCCACTAACATGAGCCGGGAACACACTCGCGTCCACAACCCTCAATCCCTTCACACCCTTGACCCTCAACCTCTCATCCACAACCTCGCCCATACTTGCAGTCCCAATCAGATGATACTGCGTCGAAATATGTTCCCTCAGAACCTTGATCCGATCCTCCTCCGTCTCCAGACTCACTTTCGGAGGAGGCTGTACCCTTTCTCCTAACGATTTTGAAAGGATGGGGGACTTAGTGACTTGGTCGAGCCACCTGAGGCCAACCGCTAGAATCTTGGCGTCTACTTCGTTACGGAGATACCCTGGATCGATGTGTGGCGGTTTGGTGGGGTCTGAGGATGTAATGTGTATTGAGCCTCTGCTGAGCGGATGCTCGAGACATATAAGTGGTGCCACACGGTTCTTCCCTTTCGGAGGAGGACCGAGGTATTTAGTTTGATCTCCACAAGCTGTCAAGTCCATATTCGCTGGTATCAAGAACGTCTGCAAATTTGCAAACTTGGGGTCACTCAGTTGATCGATGATTAACTGCTCTTGTTTCTTCTCGAACGCTGTTTTGGCCAGAGAGTTTTTCTTGATTTCTGCGATAGTGTTTTGCAGTTCTTGCTCACTGACGAGAGAGGCGTAGGAGACGAAACCCATCAACATGCCTGGACTGCCGAATGGACCGGTGTGTTCCTTCTCGTAGATCATTTGTTGCTTTTGGCCGTATTCGTCGCCATGTAGAGCATCGAGGGAGATGACGTCGGGCGCACACTCGAAAACCATGCCGCCGAGGACGTGGTCTTGAAAGTTGGCGCCAACGGAGGGGGACTCGACTATGGTATTGATTCCAGCGGCAGAAAGGACTTCGCGATTACCGATTCCCGAGAGCTCGAGCACTTGTGGAGTTTGTACCACACCGGCACAGAGGACAACTTCACGAGTGGCTTTTGCTTTGTAGGTTTGGCCCGAGACGATGAACTCGGCACCCACAACTGGGTGAAAGTTATGTCAGCAATAATTATCCACTTACGTGGGGATTTGATATACCTCGTGGCTCTTGTTGTCCAGCTGTCTCTAAAAGAATCCTGGAAACCAAAGCACCAGTCAAGACTTTCAAGTTCGGACGACCAAGGTTAGGCTTCAAGTATCCGGTCGCTGCATAGCTTCGAGTCCCTGCATTCCCAGTGCGATCAACGGCCCCGAGACTTGAATAGAAGCCAAAATGATCACCGCTCCACGCATCGTGAAGTGTGTTCTTGGTCTTCGAGACATCATAACATGCCTTGATGAACTCTTCTTCCATCGGTATACGGTAATCGTTGAAGCTCGTATGGATTGGGCCTTGGTGTCATTATTAGTATCAGAGCTCTTGCGGGGCTAAGTTACCTACCATTTATGCCGTGATATTTGTCAGCTGCAGCATGTGGCATAAGCTGCGCATTCGACGTTGTCGGATGGAAGATCAAGAGTCTGATGCTTTTGGAAGTACGGAACCAGATCCTCCCAGCCCCAGCCCTCGTTACCTAAGTCTCTCCATCCGTCATAGTCTTTTCGAGAAGCGCGAACGTACATCAGATAGTTGATTCCGCTCGAACCACCAAGCATCTTGCCTCGGGGCATTGAGTAGACTTTGTTTCCAGCAGCTGGCTATGAAAAAGAATCAGCCGGTACTCGACTCGTGGTCCAACTTATTGTACGGGTTGAGTCCCGGCAAAAGAATTTGCTTTCTAGGTTATCGACGCACCTGAGGAATACTCTCCATCATCCAATCGTAGTCTGGTCTGCCTGGCAAAGTAGGAAATAGAGAGGGGGTCAAAACATTCTTATCATCCAACCTATTCTCCCCACCCTCCAAAACGCCAACTGTGACATTTGGATCCTCTGTGAGTCGAGCAGCAACACATAAGCCTGCAGTGCCGCCACCTACAATCAGGTAATCGTAAGATTGTGCAAGAAATTCATCGACACTGCATAGAGCTGATTTGGAGTTTCCATTGACACAATTGGAGTGCCCATTGGTTCCGTTTGTTGTCGCCGAAGGCATTTTCAAGATAGAGTTATGGAGTTTGGAAAGGATTAAAAAGCACGAAAAAGCAGTCGAGGACTTTTCAATAGACTCGCAATATTGAGGAGATATAAAGGAAGGGTGGGTATTTCATGCTTTAGTTCTTGACCCACCATCTCCATTTGCCCGTTGGAAGCATTTCACTACTCACTAGACTTGCACATAAACAATGCGGGGAGACGTACACCATCGACCATTTGCAAATCGTAGGGCTGGATGCCTTGATACTGCTGCATGGAATCAAACGAAATGTGATGATTGTAATGCGGGGTAGACGGGAAGTAGACGGTGATAAAGGAGGGGAAACGTGGGGTACATGATCTGCACAAAATTTCGTCAGACCTTCGGGACTGCAGAAGCTCAATAGTTTGTGATAAATCCTCACAAGGTTCAACGCTCAAGGCCAGGCTAATAACTAACGCAAGGGTCGATTCATCTAGGCTCCTTTATATGGGCCGAACTACGGCACGTGAATTCTCGGTCATGTGACCTTTTATTTCTGGAAGGCCATCACGGCATATCTGAAGGTTCCGTTGGCAAAGCCTCTTCTCATAGCTCGAAAAGCCTGTAAGAATGCTAGGCCATCCCGACCCTGAGCGATTGCGAATGCCCATAACGCCGGATTCTGGACAAGCGACCAAGAAATGTCCCTGAACAGTTAGTTGGCGGTCAACCTAGAGCACAACGAAGGAAGCCTTACCAAGTCTTTGAAACCTTCTTGCTGATGTCAAAAGGTTCTGCAAATATATTCAATCCAGCTTCCTGTGCCAGTCGAACATAGTCTGCTTGGCTGCAGAGTGGTGGAAGAAGCATGCCATCTGTACGAGTTATCAGCTTACACATTCTCCGGGGATTATGAGCTTTATTAAGACCTTCAATTGGCGAGATATCCGCCTTGAACTGCTCTTCGGTCAGATTCTCAGACTTGAACCAATCCGCCACGACCAACTTCCCGCCGGGGTTCAACAGCTTGGCAGCATTCTGGAAGAAAAGCTGCTTGTTCGGAAGATGGCTCATGGCCTCAGAGATCCACACACAATCGAACTTGGCAACATTTGGCTCCGTGTTGAAGAAGTCACCCATCTTTTCGGCATCGAGCTCGATGAAGCGGACCGAGCCGTCACCCAATTTGAAGGTGTCAACTGTCCCATCTTGCTGAGCACCGCTTGCCTCCACTGTCAACTTTCTTGCGATTTCAACCTGTCGGCCACTGATGGTCACTCCCGTGACCTTGCATCCATGGTCTTTAGCCAAATGACGGGTTGTTCCACCGATTCCACAGCCAACATCGAGGACAGAGCTTCCCTTAGGCAATGCGGATCGCTCAAGTAGGAGCTCAATCAATTGAACCTGGGCCTTCTCCTTGGTATCAGCAGGAGTGAGGAAGTAGCCATGATGAATGTGCTCGCCCCTGGCCTCTCAGTCAATTGAGCAGGGGACTGGTGGTCAAGTTCAGCACATACCACAGGCTATAATAGTAGTCAGATGCAAGCTCGTAGTGATGTCTGATGCGCTCCTTCAACGCATTGAACGAGATGAAAGGCTCAGGCTCTGGAATCTCATATTTTTCGCCAAGGTCAACGGTTTCGTCACTCTTCTCTACACCTCCATTGAGCTCGGTTGCCTGCAACGGCTCCTCGATTGCCATTTTGTGATGAGATACTATATGGACTCTCCGCGAGGTAATTGATGGTCTAAGTTGTGAGGAACAAGATGAGCTGTATCGAACTGTTGAGATATCGCACACAGCCACTGTTACATACCGTTGTTAGCTCATCCCAAAGTGGTAAGGGGTACCTCGGCATCTAGCTTATTCTGGTAACCTCGCCACATCCCTGTAAGACCACGAATTTCTTCAAACCAACTCCATATTCCTTCTTCATCTTCTCTATGCACACAATGTTGGAAAACGCCATGGTTTTCCAAGAGAAAGCCCGCTTCAAGTGAGGTTGAATGTCGCGTGCATCAACACGGCTCGCGTCGAGACAGTCCATTCGCAATCTACTTCGTCATTGACGAGAAGTGATTGGTTGAACGCGAATCAAACACATGACCACTTTGTGGCCGCATCGAATATCATCATTTGTTCCTGTTTCTTTAGTTGAAGTTCCGGTATTACACGTTTTATTGATGCTGCTTATCCTGGTGGCAGAAGCTTCGGATAAGTACCCAAAGCGCTACGAGATTATCGCCCATGGGGCCACTCCATCTGCAACGTCAATGACCCCAGACAGTATGGTAAAGTACGAGAATCTGTCAAAACCATCTTTTTATTCGCGAAACCTCTGTTACTTTCGTCCTTTCGGTTCGAGTTTTGATGGGATATGTGCCAGGTCACGTGCCGATCAAGGGCGAGTCTGTCAACTCGTCCGATCTCAAGGACCCAACTCCAAGTGTCTCCTACTTCGAACCTTGGCTGAGCTTTCTTCCTCATGCAAGAAACTTCAAGGCATTCGCACCTAATCCTAACCATCGCGGACAGAGGGGATCAAATGGCAAGTGTCCCAAAGACTTCCAAGACGCTATCAACCGTCACTCACAGGCTTGGCCTCAAGTATATCTCGATCGACTCTTTGCCCATATTGAAACTCGGCAAGAAGGACTAGCAAGAAGTGGGCCCAAACAGGAGCAATTAGTTGGGGGTCTTTGGTAAAGATGGCAGTACCGCCATCCGATAACACCGACAGCAAATGCCTGTCTCTCGAGAACCGTTCAAAGGACTATCTTCCTCTGAACTCTAGATGTTTGCAAAGGACCGAATTAAGGACCAAAAAATGTTGGATTTGAAAGAGAACGCTTCAGAGCATCTACTATTCGACCGTGCTTGAGTTTCAAGAAAGACTCTTGGTAAAGCGAGGACCTCCACCACGGGCGAGATTGTTCTCAAACAATGGATAGGATACGAGGATTGGTATTTTAAATGAGGTTCTCGGAGCTTGGTTTCAAAATACCGCGAGTTAGACGGTGACGATACATTGACGGATGAGTCCTACTTCCACTGTAGGGAAATATGTAAGAATCCCGCGCTCACTGAACAAAAAATAGTCCGTCAATCTCATTACCTCAGTCAAAGGCAAGTTCTTTTCGAGATTTATTTCAAAATTCTACAATTTTTGAGATGCTTGTTGAGGCAGATTTTGACGAGAGTTCAAGGAAGCATAATTGGAGTCGCAATTCAAAAATCCAAACGCTTGTTGATAGTCGAACACCAACGACGTCAAAATTTCACATTATCAAAGAAAACTCAACCAAGTGCGTACCCAATCATTAATATTGATAAATTATGATAACTCAGGTGAGAGCATGCGAGAAAGAAAGAAAGTGCTCGTATCAACTGCGATCGATCGAACCTCGCTCGGATCCTATTCCTCCCTGACAGGCGGATCTCCCCTCGGTCTGGCACTGGTCATTTTTGAGTATCATTATGAACCAATTGAAAGCCACTTCACGTCCCGAACTGTTCGATGATCGCACATGTAACCAGTTTGCGGGATGTTCCTTAGCCCCAGACACTCCCGGGTTTCAGCCACGACGGGCCAAGGCACCTTTTACGGACTATCGGGCGCGCGTATCACAACCTTCAATGCTTGAAACGCTAGTCCCGTTGAGACGTTTTCCATTGAAGCCACTGCCATCCTACCACCTTGTGATAAGATGTCACATTGTGTTATCTATTGGGGTTCCTGCCGAATCGACCCTGGACCCGCCAGTGGATTGCTCGAAGCACGGCCTGCCCTTCTTCCGGTCACAAACGAGCCCACTAACAGAAAGCGGGCGCCCTCAGAGTTCTGTTTGGGATCTATTTGACACTACGATGGAATCGCGGGGTTCTCTTTGCTTCTCTGCACGGTTGAATAAGTGTCGAACAGATGTGTTGCAAGCGGTATAAACCTTCGTCCTCGAGAATTTTGCAAAATGCGTTGATCAACTTTCCCATGATCAACCCCCTTTAAAGTTCTACAACTGGGATGCCCTGGGGCCTTTTTAAGCTTTTTGTCTTCTTCGTTTTGTTTCTAGGGTTAGCTGGGTCACGAACTCTCGTATCTGTATCTTTTGCTTCTTTTCAAAGTCCAAATTTGATGCTCTATACTTGATGGGTGAACGATTACCCGATAAAGTTGGTCAGCTTGTTAAACATTCTTTTGTGAGTAGCTCCTTGATCGATGTTTGGACAAGAGCAATTCATGATGATTCTAGGGATGACGAAAGAATGTTATCGCAAGCCGGCCAAGTCCTTCGACTGGATCTCAGCCCACGCAATCCTCCGAGTATAAACCAGCCAGGGTTTTCAGATAACGGAAATGGACGGTCCGGCTTTGCAGGAAACGGAAATAGACCGCCTGCTCCCCCTTTCATTGATACTAGTAATACAGCGAGCATTACTGCCTCGCCAACTACTACCAGTACCACAACGCAAGTTCTAGCGACCTCGACCAGCCCAACTTCTCCGTCAGAGACGAGCGTATCACCAAATGCTCCACCTCCATCATCAACTTCTTCAACTGAGTCTACTTCATTGTCAACCACGTCTGCCCAAGCTGTCACCACGACCTCAACCCAACAACCTGCTCCTACTCCCAGTCCTACGCAGAGTTATATCGATAGCACGTCAATGACCCTCACTCCGTCAGTGTACTCCCAAATATCACCCGTTTTGCCCACACAATCTTTCGTAGGAACGACGCTGCAGACAAGTTTCACCCGCACCACCAGCACAACTGCTCTTCCAACTGGGATAGTTCCTGCTACTGGTACGCCTATTATTGTTACGGAGCCTAGTCATGGAACTTTGGCGCCTGGTCAGAAGGCTGGGATTGCCGTTGGGGTTATTGGTATGTTCAAATCTTCACTCGAGCGTGTCCATCTAGTAATCAAGTCTGATACTCGAACAGCTGGTCTTGTTTTCGTCGTTAGCCTGATATGGCTCCTCTTCAGGTGGCGCAAAGGCCGTTTCCTCAAAGCACTGCCACGGTTGGGCTCAAGAGGGAAGAACCCTTGGCTATCTCGTTCTAGACCAGACGCCGAGATGTCCGACTCCTTCTTGACTCCAGGAGCTGGCATACGAGGTAGCCTAGGCTGGGATTACAGGTCAACTTTTGCCCAGCCTACACCAAAAGAGAAACTGAGACGATCACTTTCCAGATCTTTGAGAAGACTCGTCCGCTTTAATCCTCTGGCCGAGCACCCTATCACGCCCAATGGGACAGGAGAAGAAACACCAAGTCGGAACTCGTTCGCCTCATTCTTCCGCCGACGTTCAACAGCCTCAACCGCACAGACTATGGTCGATGTAGAATCCCCTCCAGCACTTCCTCCTCTGCCGCCTGGCTTTCTGGTTCAGCCTCCAGCCACAGCCTCGTCTGATCGATCAACAAATTTTGAACGGAACGATACGGATAATTTCCTTCGACCACCAACAATACCATCCGAAGTCCTCCCCCCGGCCTTTCATCGTTCATGGTGCTACAGGAACAGTCAAACGACGATGGCCTCTGAAGACAGCGAAACCCGCTCTTTCAAATCTGTGCCTGGATGGGTGAAGTTCCACTACCCAGGAAGGCTGCGCAACTATGCAGAGGGGTCTCATCATTCATGGCGAACGCTCCCAGCCCCTCAGGCTCTGTCACCTGGGTCGTGGTTAAGGGCTAAATTCCTTCGTCGCTCTCAGTCGCCGACTGCTTCGGCTGAGAAAGGGGGATCCCACCTCGGCACTTCTACAAATAATTTTGGAGATGAATCGGCGAACACTGTATCCCCTATGCTTGGGAAGGGTGAGGGGAAGCAAAACCAGGAAACCTACAGGATGAGCTCTGAGAGCGTTGATAGCTTGATGATGGAGAAGCAGCACGCCAGGCAGATCTGAGCGAGTTTACTCTTTAGGTTCTCGTACACGCGAACTCAGCGAAACCATCTTGGCGTCTATTTGTGGCTCTATGTTAGAAACCGTAGATTTCAGACAAATGAGACAACAATGAGGAATCCCAATTGGTTTCAGCTAGAAGCTTGTGAAACCCTTTGATCACATATCTCAGTTTCTCTGAACAGAGCACTATTCTGGTCTCCAACGTCCGATAAAATGACCCATAAGTTCGAGGCAAAATAAAGAGCTACAAGCTCTCAAACAATGACCTGAATTAAGCATTCTAATTCTCCAATGCTCTCTACTATTGAGGTCAATACTAGTAAATGTGAGGTTAGAGGCCTCGCTTAACTTCCCAGCTCAGCTCTCGTTACCCCTGACCACCTGAGTCGTGGTGGCACGAGCTGCTACCTCACTTCCGACAACTGGCATTATTTGAGTAAATGGAACTCCTTCTCCCTTAAGAATCCGGCTCTTACGTTCCGACGCGGTCTTGAGACTTTCAACGGAAAAGCCTAGCTCACGTGACTAAACGAGGGGAGCACGAATATCAAAACGAACCCCGTTGTAAGAACCGTGCACAGCCCTGAGCCCACTGCGCTTACATCCAAAGCGATAGGTTGATTTTAGTTGCTGCAGTGGATGTTCAGGGATAAGCACCTGCAGCCAATTTCCCCACCATCAAAGCCCCGCTGAAAAGCCGGGGAGCCGGGGTCAGACAGATCCTACAGTATCCCGCGTGTGATTATCACAAGCTTCGGGGATTACTGACGTCCAAACAATCTCACATCCTAGTATCTTACTGCCATCTCCCGTCATTCGCCACAATAGGAATGTGATTTCGGCTAAATTAAACAAAACAACCGGAGAGAGTCCAGTCCGCAATAGAAAATGGAGAGGAAAGAAACGTGATAGCAAACCTTCTCAATCACGAACTTAACCATCAGCCAAAATTACTTGATAATGGGGTCCTCATCCTCGAAAGTTCTTACCGGGCTACTCTGTACACCTTCAGTTAGCTGTCAAGTACCAGCTGCCTCCGCCGCCAGTTCTGAAAACTGGACATTCCAACCACTACCATTCTCCAGCAGTGACCGGTGGATCGTCGATGCAAATGGCAATAATGTGCCCGTCGTTGGCATCAATTGGCCTGGAGCGGCAGACACTATGCTCCCAGAAGGGCTTGGCTATCAATCAATAGCCAATATTGCCCAGAAAATCACGGACACTGGATTCAATACTGTCAGACTTACATTTGCAATTGAATTGGTGGACGACATTTTGGATAATGGCGGAGATGTTGCCTTGAGTACCACCCTGACGAACGCTTTGGGGCAGACCAATGGGATCGCGATGTTGGCGAAAATTATCAACAATAATCCACAGTTTAATGCAAATACGACGAGGTTACAGGTAGGCTCATTTCCAAGTATCGCTGCCCAAAAAATCAAAAATGCTGATTGGTGCCAAAGGTTTTCGATGCAGTAGCTGCAGGTCTCGCAACTCAGGATATCTATGTCCACCTAGACAACCATGTCTCAAAAGCAATGTGGTGCTGCAGCTTAACAGACGGAAACTCCTGGTTTGGTGATACATACTTCGACACCAACAAATGGGTTCGAGGTCTCTCATACATGGCTGCTCACGTGAGTCTTCCTCCCTTTCTATCTCAACCTAGCTAAACTATTTTATCACCTAGGGCAAAGCAAACTGGCAAACCTTCAGCAGCATGGGACTCCGCAACGAACTTCGTCCCGCCTTAACCGGCGCACCAAATCTACAGCCCTACACCTGGTCCACCTGGAAAACTTACATGACGGCGGCTGCCTCAGCAATCTACTCCGCAAACCCAGATGTCTTGATCTACTTTTCCGGCCTCGAGTCAGACTTCAACATCGAGCCCGCAGTCGGTGGTTCCACTCTTCTAGACCCAGGATTTTCTTTCGATGTAGCGAGCTATGAATGGGCCCACAAGCTTGTGTTCGAGATGCATGAATACGATGAGGGCATTTCAAGTTCTTGTCCTGTTTATGAGACGATTTTGGAGAGTTTTGGGGCGGATGCTACGACGAGAACTACCGGGAATAGAGCTCCGTTGGTCATTTCGGAATGGGGTCATGATGAGACGGATGCTAGTGATGCGTGGCAGAGTGCGTATAGTGAGTGTTTGGCGCAATTTATTGTTCAGAGGCAGTTGGGGTGGATGGTGTGGGTCTTAGCGGGGAGTTATTATATTCGATCTGGCGTGCAAGATTCAGATGAGACTTATGGTGAGTTCAACTTTGTGAGGTTCGGCTTGTTTGAGATGCTAATGAAGGGCAGGACTATTGGATCATATGTGGAGTGAGTATCGAGGTGTGAACTCCTCTGCTGCTATAAAGCAGTTGGTTCAGCAGACTTACGCGGCCTATGGGCAATAGAAACTTACCAATTGTAATATGATGATCATACTGGATGTCATTCGGTCTAAAAATTTACTTTTTTCATAAGCAAGATCTAGAGAAGTTAGAGAGACCCTCTCTCATGTCTTCAAGCTTCTCATTCCCTTGTCGTTCAGAACTAGCCATTATCTGCACCCAAAGCAAGAGCCAAATTCCCAATCCAGAGCAAGGCAACTTTGCGTTCACCTTCACCAAATTATCCACCCTTCTCTAAGCATCATCATCCGCCTGCTCAGCCTCATCGATATTGCCGTATAAATTCTCGAACCTAGTAACCACATCCTTCAACAGCTTATTATGCTTTTCCAACTTCTTATTCGCGGCCTCTAAGACCGCCTTCTCGAACCGAAGCTCAATGCTCCTCCACTCAGCTGCCTCATTCTTAATTTGTATCTCCTCGTTGACCTCCGCCATGACCTTCTTAGCTTCCTCCTGTCTCACGGTCGAGAGAGCTAGCTTGAGGGCTTGGATTTCTTGTTGTTGCGCCAGGATGACCGTACTCAATGAAGAGGCCTTGTCGAGGGCGTCCAGTTGAAGTTTCTCAAAGTTTTCGAGGCGCTCGAGAAGTTGGGTGATGAGAGCAGAGTAGGAGGTCATGATGGAGTGGAAGGTTAAGGTTGTACCGGACGGATTGGTGCTCGAGCCCCCTGGTGTGTAGTTGAAGACGGTCCCATTTGTTGCGTTCTCAAGAACATCGATGGCCTGTTTGGCTTTGCCTCGAGTCTCAAGATCAGTGGCGGTAGGGGAGATCTTGTCGTCCATGATAATGACCTTGCGCTTGGAAGCCATGTTTAGTGGATAGTGGTGATATTGAATGGCAATGGGCTCGTTTGTGAGTAGCTCAAGCTGTAACGACATCGCTGATGCGGACATATTTTATCCCATAGTGGGGTCACTTTTGCCACCGGGAGTCGGCACGGTGGTTTTCTTGCACGATCTGTATGATTGCAGCTTGAACCGGTGCTTTTCGATTCACTTTGGCCTTCTGGTCTCCCATCTTTCATGCAGGTGGTGTTGAGAACCAAGCATGAAGCTTGAATTTGGAGTGTCGTATATAGCCTTAGCCCTAATCCACTAGGATGGAGTATTTATACTTGGCTTTGACATACGCTCACGAGCCATATTCACGCAAAATTGAGGCAGCGAGTTGGAAAGGCCTCAACACGAGTAAATATTTCTGGTATCAGAAAGAGTCCTGGAGGCACTTCCAATGTTGTTTCAGTGTCACTTAATGTTCAAGTATAACAGAGGAGTTAGAGTAGGTGCAAAAGACATGGCAGCGTTTATTGCGGACTTTGATACAATTTCACTTTTGTTTATCAAAGAGCAATGCTCCCAGAATCTTTCATTGCTCACGGAGACTCATCCAGCTCAATGCCATCCCTCCTTGCCCAAATCCTCGATGGCCTCCTTCAAAGAAGATGTTAGTTCAGTATTCACCGAATGACATATTCGACGAGTGCCACCCTGCACCAGTTGGGTTCAGAGTAACGCCGCCACATTCCTCTGAGTGCTCAACATATCCCCTTGTGTCTTTAAACTTCGGGCCACCCACGCTCTGTTTAGTTTCATAGAAAACTTGATAGCCATGAGAAAGACCCATCAATTGCAACCATTCCTTCACATCTTCCTCCGTTTCCGGAAGCTTAACCCACCACCTGCGCCACTCCTCGCCCAACTTCTCAATATATTCTTCCCTTCGTCTCTCCAGCTCCGTCAACTTTCTGCCATTAATTAACGTGCCCAAAGACGGATCGATAGATCTTCGAGCTGTGGAGAGATTCGTGCCGAAATTCGTAGCTTGCATGGCAGTTGTGGGTGCATTGCTGAAGTTGGGAGAGGAATTGGGCATGCGTGGACTTCGAAGTGCCGGAAGAGAGACAGGTGGATTCGGTGTGACTGTGCTCCTCCTGGGTTGAGGCTTTGGTCGCGGAGGTGCGATGTCAGCCATGGAGCCTGATGGTGGGTGGGAGCAGATGTGCTGAGTTTGAAGAGGTTATAGATCGGTGTTGTGGAAGTCGAAAACGTAATGGACCCTATTCCGGGTCAAGGTCTCTCCGAGCCGAATATGATTAGACGAAAAAGGGGCCCCTTTCCGAGTGTAGTTGGGTCTTGACGGATTCTTGTAAAAGCCGAGCATGAAGTTGCCTCGGAAAAGCCATTATACTGTGCGTTTGACGTTATTTCGAATCTACTTGATGCAAGAACTTTAACTAATATATCTTTACTCACGAGAAAAAGCGAGTTATGTTAAATATCTTTCAGTAAAAATGGCTCTCAAAAAGGCATACAAATAGCCCCATCGAGTTAACGCCTCAAAATAAATAGACTTGTACTCATAGAGCGCTAAAGTTTTCCTTCTGGAGAGTGGATTTTGGGTAACCATCTTCCGCCTTTGTTGCATATCGCAATGTTGTTTACTTCTTTCCTGCTTCGCTTGCGCTTATTTACTTCTCTCGCTTACCACATCGCCCACCGCCTTTGTCTCCTATCCAACTGTACAAGAACAAGATCCACTCCAGGCGACCGAAATTAGGCACGTTTTTCTGTTGCACATCGCAATCCGGGAATTAGAGAAATACTTATATCCGCAACGTTCGTGCTCCTCCTCCTCCTCTCCTCTCTTTTCAGTCCCTCGGTGCTCCCGTTCAATACCGGCACGAGGCCTCGCAGTGGGCTCGTGGCAGCATTTTGAGCAGCTCCTGCTGTCTGAGTAATGGTGCTCGAGGCAACAGTTGACACGGGAGCTCCGAGGGAGCGACCTCGTGATCGTGTTGGAAGGGAATGAGATTCATCTACTCTGCCCCCTGAGCTTGCTGGATGTGTTTGGCTAGCTGGCCGAGTTGCTGCCTTTTCCATGTTCTCCCCATGCTTTGGATCGGCGATGAAAGTGTCATATTTCCCTTTCTTGGTTTGATATCCAGGTGTTGGGGATATGTTCTGGGAATAAGAGGGAGAGCACAAGAGCTGTGTCTGTGTATTCGCTACTGTATTCGTGGGGTTGGATACCAAGCGTGGGCTGTTGTGATTCTACGAAGCTTCAAGTTGATTTGATACATCTGCTCGAATTTGGTTAGCCCCACTTTTAGTTAGACTTATTAGTAAGTCCATAACGAATGTACATAATATGGAGCAGAGAGGGAACACAAGTAGCTCATCTTCAATTCAATGATGACACAAGAAACAGCAAGAAAGGTGTGTAAATTCACAACTAAGCTTCCTTCCACACAACAACTTTCCTCAACTTACCTCAGTTGAAGCCACTTCCTATTACAAATCAGCCCCAAGGTGTCGGTATACCATGTGATTATTTAGGCCAAGCTTAAAGACAGAGCAAAGTATTAATGTGCCATGGGTATAATGTAATAGAACTACTCAACCTGCATGCAAAATCCATGAGACGAAGGGCAAGCTATCATCTTTTCATGAACAGTGTAGTGCAACTAAATAAGAAGTTTTGCCTGGACACGGACAGTGAGGTATGCACAGACAGTGCGTCTTGCAACGAAATCCTGAAAATAATGAAACTAGCATGTCATTGGTTGGTATAGTAAAACTTTAAACGTAGATGTGCAACGAAATGGAAGAAAAAGCTCTCATTGGTGGGCTCGAGAACGCAGATGTGCAATAAAAGTATACAAGATATATGCTAGTCAGAGGAACCCCTTTAAACGTAGATGTGCAACGAAAAAGGGCAGAGCGTTCTCATTGGCCGATTAGAGCTACCCCTTTAAACGCAGATGTGCAACGAAAGTATAGAAGATATGTGCTAGTGAGAGGAACCCTTTTAAACGTAGATGTGCAACCAAAACAAGTAAATTGCTGCTATTGACCAGTCAAAGACACCACTTTAAATGCACATATGCAACGAAAATAACGGAGATAATTTGGCTAGTTAGGAGTGCCTCTTTAAACGCAGATGTGCAACGAAAGTTTAGAAGACATGTACTACGGAGGAGCGCTCATTTAAACGCAGATGTACAACGAACAAATGTAGAGATGGTTTGGCCGGTATCATGGGGGTTATAACCGAGACGTAGATGTGCAACGAAAAAGATTAAAAGAGTAAAAGAGCTGTCATTGGTCGGTTAGAAGTTTACCCGAGAGGTTTACCCGAGGCGTAGATGTGCAACGAAAAAGAGTAAAAGAGCCTATCATTGGCTGGTTAGAGGTTTACCCGAAAGGTTTATCCGAGACGTTTACCCGAGGCGTAGATGTGCAACAAAAAAGGAGTAGAGCACCATAGCCGATAGCAGATTTATGTAATAAAGCGACTTGAACCTAGACTCAACTAATCTTGCTCCAATTCACTTGAAGCTTTGAGCGATGTGCAAGAACCGAAGAAAAGAGCTGCGAAGTCCATTATTCAGCCGAACTGGAATTGGAGAGGGCCCCACAAGTAAACAAAGGGAGGTCTCAGTCCCTCTGCACATCCCCTCTTCCTTCCTTCCACCCCCGTCGCATTTCAAGCCAATCCCAACCTCAACCAGTCTTCCTTAGCCACGCAGAAAAAAAAAAAAAAAAAAAAAAAGATCTTTGACCTTCCCCGCTCTCTTTACCAAACCATTAGCAAGCACTGCACCTCATCTGCAATTGCTTTCCAGACGTGAGTGGCTGCATGGCAAGCATCACATTTTTAGGGATGAACCCAATCACTTTCGGCATCATAATTAGCATTAAAACCTTGGTGAATACACCACAATGCCTATCGAGGCGAGTTTGAGACCAAAAAGGTACCTGTCAAGGAGGTGACACATGCTTTCGCTTTAAGGCGAGCTGAAAAATCGGTCGGCTAATTTTCTAGATAGACGGGGCTGCATGCTTGGATGCAATGTGTCTTACTTGGAGGGATGTAGTTGAGGTGGTTTGTAGAGTTGGCGTGGAGACCAAGGAAGGTATATTCATGCGTCTAAGTGGATGGAGGTGGAAGTTGTTTTAGGAGCTGAGCCAATTTGATATTTGCGAACGGATATCTGTGAAGTGTAGGGAGATTGGATCATATGAACTAGCAGTACGGTGGCCAGAGATAGTGTTTCTTCTGCCATACATTGGATATATTGCTGGTTGAAGAACGACAATTCTGGGGTTGCAATATAAGAGTTGCAGGCTGCAAGTTTTAACTGCAAGGCTGACAAAAGATTCGGGGATACTACACTCTAGAGAGAGACCATCGATACAAGGTTAGACCAGACTCTAAGCATTACTACGAATCAGGCAGATCAATCGCAATGCCAACAAAAACATTTCGCTCAAAAGTAACACTTTGTCCAGAAGCAATGGAACCCAAAGGACACGAGGTACAAGTCTCAACCACGTCTATCGTGGGAGACCAAAGAGGTTTATGTATTGCAAGGGTATACACACCATCATTACAGCGCAAGTATTCGCCCAAAAAGTCACTCATAGTCATAATTTATTTCCCCGTAATCTTCTCCAGCTTCAAATCATTGACGACCATATATCGACTCAGCCCTATCCAACCCCAGCGAAACCATCTCATCTGACTCTTGTGCGCTGATGTCATAGCCTTCTGCGCAGTCATTACTTCCCCCACCCCACTTAAAAATAGCAGCGGACTTGGATGTGCCTTCATCTGCTTTTCCCCAAATGCCATGGCAAGAATGCTGATAATCGAATCGAAGACACTTGTATATTTGCGTACCAATGACACAGTATTCAAAGTGTACAAATCCACAGGACATCCCCAGCCTGGTCGATTATGTATTAGAGATGCGATGAAATGACGGGCACCGTGGAAGAGAGAGATATGATTGGGGTGTGAAGATATTCCAGATTTGTCAAACGTAATTAGGCAGTCGATTGTAGCGGTCGGCGCATCGGCCGATTTATTCTTCATCGGGTTCGCAAGATTCGGCGCAAAGGCGTCGGAGAGGAGGGAGGCAATGGCTTGCTTGTCCCATGTCACTGTCATGCTGTCGGGAAAATGCCTTTTTATCGTCAGCCAGCACTCCACATATTATCTCAAGTCACATACGGGCTTTCGATCACAAACACGTCGTCCTCCTGCCGCAGACCCAGCAACATCCCACTCTTCACCAACTCCTTCTTCCTCGTCTCGCCCAGGCCATCGGCATCACCTATAACGTCAGCCTCGTCGCAAGCCTGCGCAAGTCGCAAAACCTACCACTACTCAGACATAAAATCTTGACATGGTTCCCCAGACTGGGATCCGTCAGCGCCAAGAGCGTCGGCGCAAAGAACATAGCCTCATCATCGGGATGCGCAATCAGCAGGCAGATTCTCTTATTCCTGAGCTTTGGAAACCGCGTTTTGGCGACGGAGACAGTGTACAGCCAGCACGCGACCACGACGAACGGGAGGGTCAAGATGGTCATCCATTCGAGTTGCATGGCTGCGCGTGGGCGTTGAGCCGAGGGGAAGACGTGTTCGAGGTAAGAGACTTGAAGAGGGTCGCGTGTCTTGGATAAGGAAAGCCTAAGATAGGAGAAGCCACCGTTGCGCTTTGTGCTGCTTGGGAATTTTAAGATTTTAAGCTCGGCGCTAGGCGGCTTGACAGCAGGGGTGTTCGGAGAGAGGGCCGCTGACGGGTACGACAGGGAACTTCATTGCCTTGCATGAGCTGGAATTTTTTTACCAACGACCAAAATCCGACAGGTAATGGAACCACGGTTGACTTCGAACCGTCAGCAGTGAGGCTGAATACTTTAGGCTCTTTATTTCAGGTAGCATAGCAAGGGGGAAGCCGATAGCAACGACATTTCAAGACTTCACCGGCACGATGGGACGAAACAAGAAAGAAAAGGATGCGAAGATCAAGCTGGCACATCCCGACCGATCGGGACCAGACCCCTCGCAGGAAACTCTCCTTGAAATCGCAGAGAAGCGTGGCTTGTTGAAAGCCCAGCAAGCTGCAGAAGAAGGACTGGACGAAAGCGGGGAGCCCTTGGTGGGCAGACTCGGAGAGTCAGTTCTCTGGAGCATCAGTCTCACGATGTTGCATTTTACACTGGATGTCCTGGTCGCGAATCAATACGCCGTTGCCATCAAGTGGCCAGCTCTATTTGCTAGAACGGCGCAGGCGTTTCCAAGTGAGTACCAAGCTCAAATTTGAGAGCAATGCTGACAATTGCAGTTATCCTCCTCCTGTTCTACTCCTTCCATCCTCATCCTTCTCCTCCGATCTTCCTTCCAAGACTACCACCACGAATACAACCCTTCCTCCACCAACTACTCTTCTTCATCAGCAGTGTCGCTGCAGGGTGCTACCTGATATATATCACGAATATGCATGGATACTACGCAGTCATGAAGCAGGCGCCACCCTTGGGCTCTCTCTGGATCTGGTCCGTGATAGAACTGAACATTTTCTGGGCGACCGGAAGCTTGATCTTCTGCGGTCTCTTCCTGAAGCTCGGTGGATTTTCCTTCCTATGAATAGATCATACATTTGGAATTGGATGAATATCTCTCGAGATGATGTCTTTCTGTGAATATTAGTCAATCTCGTCCGAGCCGGGGTTGGAAAATGTCGCCTCAGTTTCTGATCGTCTAGGTGCTGATATCTGCTCGTTCCCGGTTTCGACCCGATCACGATGCATAACCCTATACACCAGATCCTCAAGCCGATCCAACTTCTCATGCTGCACATAAACCATCTTCTCCAACCTCTCCAGGCGATCCCTCTGTCTCTCCTCCCTCTTTCTAGACTTAGCTTCCTGATCCCTCACGCTCCTGCCAACCGTCAAATTTCACCCATCATCTGATCAGGAACCACTCACGAACTAACCATACTCATCTGCGCAAACAACACCCTACTTCCAAGCGCATCCCTCTGCCTCACCAACTCCAAAGCCTTCGCTCTCACCGGCAACCAACTCATCGCAATATCCGTTCTCCCCCTCAACCTACTCGGAACAATCGTCCAACCCCCCTTCTTTTCCCTCCCATCCTCTCCACTTTTCCGATCCACCCCCTCTTCAGCCTCAGCCAAACACTCAAGTAACCTCTCTTCCAACTTCCCCAACTGCTCAACAACAAAGCCATACATTTCCCTCTCCTTGCCCCTCCCCCTATCTCCCCTCCCCTTCTCATCTACTTCGCCCTTCTCATCCTCCTCTTGATCATCAAATAATTGACCCTGAAGCGAGCTCGTCGACACAAGATCATGCATAAATGTACTCTCCGTCTTATACCAACTCAGACTCGCCTTCACTTGGAAGTACTCACTGTCCGCATTCCGCAAATACGTGATCCGGACATAGAGCGCGGCTAGGATGGCAGCGAGGAAGGTGAGGATTCCGGAGACGGAGGCCGTGATGCTGAGGGGTGAGTCTTGAGGATACGGCATCTTGAATGCCCAGGGCGAATTGAAATGTAGGGATGATGGTGGGTGGACCCAGTGATCTGGAGTAATAGGGGTCTAAGGAAGTGGGGTCGCGAAAGGGTATGAAATTAACTATGAGTTTTCATAAGGACGAATCATTGCGATTCGTTTAGATGAGGAATAGACGCAATTAATGAATTGGAAAAGCTTGAATGAGAAGGATTGAGATGAGCCGAGATCTTGAGATCTAGATCAGATGTAAGGTACGAAGTATCAGCCACAGCTGAACGATCCCGCGCTAGACCCATCATGGAATTGGCCTGTCTCATGATTCATTTGCGAGGAGTCACTGGTTTTCGATGCGATTTGGTTCATGAGTGATGGAAATGATTAGGGAGAGGGGTACGCAGAGAATTATTTCTTTCGCTGCCAAATAAGTCTGTTTGAAATACTAAGTAGGTGTGTGTGTGTGTGTGTGTGTGTGTCTGTATTTAACGTCCGGCAGAGTGAGAGGCCGTAGTCCCGTCCTGGTGAGCCCATAGGACTATAGGACGTCAGGGGAATAACCCCCTGGTCAGTTGCGGTCTAGAGACTATATACAAAAAACCCTATTACTAGGGAAAAATACAGCCGTACCAAGTGTTTCAAAGGTCTCTGTGTTTCTACAGTTCCATAGAGAGCTTCCGTTAATCCCTTTTACAGATTATTTTTAATACCTCTATTATAATATCCCCCTTCCTTTAACCCTATTTCCAGCTTATCCATAACCTCTATCCAATAGTATAATCAAGTATTCCAGTCATTTTCCCTCTTATCCCTTATTATAATCTATTCTTATATATACTCCCGTATCTAGTTATAGTCCAGAAATATTCTCGGGCTTACCTTTATAAACTGGAAATTATTCGAGTATTATTATTCCCTTCTTCCCTTTATCCTTTTATAATTTCTTATTATATAATCCTATTCAAGTCGGGATTATAATAATTATTAAGTTCAAGTCTATCAGGATATCGGAAAGGATTAGATTTTCAAATTGGATTTATTATTCTCTTTTAAATATGAAAATTCTATAAGATATTTTAAAGAAATTAATCGTTTATATTAATAGTTATATAAATTATTATATTATATTCTTAATTAAAACGAGTAAAAATTCTATTATCAATTATTATTATAGTAATAAGGGCTTTTATTTTAATCGGGTTAGTTATTAAATCGAGTGAAAATTTCGCTTCTAAGGGAAACTTTAAACTCTATCCAATATAACTTATCCCTTTTAACTCTATTTGATTAAATTTAAACTCTGAGATTATATTACAATTAAGTTCAATTCTAGGTTTATAGCAGACACTATATACAAGTGCTCAATTATAGTTTACTTAAATAAGTATATATGTGTGTGTGTGTGTGTGTCTGTATTTAACATCCGGCGGAGTGAGGGGCCGTGGCCCCGTCCTAGTGAGCCTATAGGACTATAGGACGCCAGGGGAATAACCCCCTGGTCAGTTACGGTCTAGAGACTATATACAAAAAACCCTATTACTAGGGAAAAATATAATCGTACTAAGTATTTCAAAGACCTCTATATTTCTACAGTTCCATAGAGGCTTCCGTTAATCCCTTTTACAGGTGAATTCAGTGCCCCCGTTACATTATTCCCCTTCCTTTAACCCTGTCCCCTATATCTGTAACCTCCGCCTATAAATAAAAGAAACAAGCCAAAGTCTGCAAAAAGTATATTATTATCTATATTCCCTTTGCCTATCTCTTATCCTAGACCTATTCCTTCCTTCCCTTCTCTATTCGAGTTATAGTCCGGTAATATTCTTGGACTTATCTCTATAAAAGAGTTCCTCTATCTAGTATCCCTGTATACTTAAGAAAAAGAGGCCAGTATATAGACTAAGTGTCCCTCCCGAGTTCCCTCTGCTCTTGTATATAGTTTATAGTAGATATTGGCATTGTAAAATAGTCCTCTGGCTTAATACTAACTCTAGTTTAATATCCCGGACTCCCCTTTGTCTTCTTTCCTCCTTTTCTTCTAACTCCTTCTCCTACCGGTCCCTAATTCGCAAGTAATCCAATTAATAGTTTTTGCCTGATAATGCCAGAAGCGTGTCTGGCCTGTCAAAGGTCACTACTTCTTTGACTCGATACGAGATTCTGGTACTCTAATCCCTTCCCCTACTCAGGCCATTGCTCTTGAATAAGTAATCGGTGGTTTTCCGTTATAAAAAGGAGAGGGGGAGATTTGCCGAAGTATTATTATCGTGAAAACTCTATACTCTCCCGTTAGCTCTAATAAAACGGCTATATTAACCGCTGTGTATTCTCTCTTCAGCTTATCTGAATACTCTTAAAAGAAAGAGTAATAGCAGTTTGTAGCCAGTGCCACGTACAGGCAGAGAGATCCGTCTTCGCTGACCAAAATAAGTATATATGTGTGTGTGTGTATATATTTAACGTCGAGCGGACACGTGCTCAAGACACGTGTTCTAGAAAGCTTATAATTAAGCAAAAGACGCCGGGGGAAGTTTAAATCCCCCCTCGGGAAGTTATTTAATTAAATTAAATATATTTAGTTCCTTAAATAAAAACCCTTATAAGAAACAAAAAGAGGGGATTATAATAAGAGAGATAATATTATTTAATTTAATAATCTAGTCCTTTAAGGAAAGATTATCTTTTATTAATTATAATAATTTTCTTTCTTATAATCTTATTTCTTATAATTCGCTATTATTACTTAAAGTATTAAAAGATAAATGGAAATAATAAAAGGAAGTTTAATATCTTAATTATTCTTTTATATAATTTGTAAATAGTTTATAAACCTTATTAAAGGTATAAAGCGATTATTAGACCCGGGCCGAAAATGAGTAAAGGGGATTGAGACTAGGATAAAAGAGCTCTTAATCCGAGTAAGAGTAGTTGAAGTAGTTAGCGACTTGCTTGATATTTGTCAATCGGTATTATATCCGACTGAGACTATTACCCTTTTACAAATAGCTTTTATTATAAACTAATTTGCTAGTCATTTAAGTTATAGTTTAAGGCCCTTGTGAATAGGCTATAAAGGGCAGTTCCGGTCATTTACTGGATGGGAGTCCTTGTAATAAAGATATTTAAAAGAATAAGTATAATTTATAAAAAATATTAAAGGAATATACGATTTGTATTTATTCTTTATATAATTATTTAATTTGTAAATATAATAATATTCGATTTAAATATATATATAAATATTATATTATTAATAATATCTTATATATTAAGAATTTATAATATCTTATCGAATCGAGTATAAGATTTAAATTTAAAACTAATAAGTTAATAAGAGTTTAAGAGATTATTTTAAATACTTTAAATAATTTATATAATTTAAATAAAGACTTATTATATAATCTCTTTAATCTCTTAAAAGAGAATAATTAAATCGATTATATAAAGTCCTTTAAATATTTATATAATTTGTAAAATATTATTAATATAATAAGTAATTTATTTTATTTACCTTTTAATCTTATAATCTTGAATTGTAAATATTATTATTGGGTGAATCCGTAAATATTTCATGCACGTGACCTCGCGTAAGGCGTATACTTGCCAGTTGTATTTAAACTCGTTTAAACACCTTTTAAAACATTAAACACTTTTCTCAAAACTATAATTATATTGTGATTTCTCACTTTATAATAAATATTAATCAATTAGATTATTTCTCGAGGATTTTAAGGTTTATAAGGGAATTTATATAAAGAATAAAGTTCGTCTTTATAGTTTATATTTCTTTAAGAATAAGTATATTTGTCTTTAATACTCCTTTTAAGAATTATAAAATGATATATAATCTATATTAATATATATAATAAAGTATATTAATTTATATAAAGAAATGAGTTTTAGATTATAGATTATAAATAAGTTTAATTCGTTCGAGATAATATATATGACTTGAAAGTGACTCGGAGGACAAGTCTATAATTACTTGAGTATATATTCGAGATTGTGGAGGGGTGGTAGAGATAAGAGCTAGAGTTGAGACTATAGTAAGAGGAGGGGGAGGGGGAATAATATTGGGGATTGTATTTGTAAGTAATATATTTATAAGTCGAGAGAGCGAGGAGCCTTTAATATAAGTATTAAAGTATCTGGTTGTGAGGATCGAGATATCTTTATAAAGATATAATAAGGGTGAGTGGAGTCCTTATAATAAAGCACGGATTACTTTAAACTCGAAGTATTTATCCCAAAGTATTATAATTAGGCTAAAGATCCGTTAACTGTTTATAGCTCGTTTAGTGGCCCGTTTTATAATATTTGCTAGAGTAAATGTAAGAGGGGGTTTTGTTGGTATAGGGCGAAGGGATTGTATTGTGGCGGCGCGTAAAGAACGCGTGTAAAAACGTGTCCGTAAGTGCCCGCCGGGCCTTGGTTACAAAGAGTTAAGTAACTTAAAGCAGTAGAGTCGAGTTAGAATAATAAAAACGCGTGAAAATCAATTGTGAGCTTTCTGCTCTGTGATGTCGATGCATACTAAGTAGGTAGGTAGGGAAGGTAAGGTAGGGAGTTCTACTGGGCACGTGACTGTTGCTAAGGATGTGAGCTTGGCTTGTGGAATGCGGATATTGAGAAGAGGATAGAGCCATGATGTTCTTAGATTAATAGAAGGTTCGGCAAAGCGGTGCTAGTAAGATAGGTATGCTCTGCCACAGTAAGCGAGCGAAAGCCTGGGTCCTGTAAGAAGGGAAAGAAAGGGGGTTTATTGACATTCGCTAGTGATCAGCCAGGGTACCACTAACACTAACACCAACGTCATGCCTCCTCTCCGGTCCCACAACTCACGCCTTGTATGTGAATTTGAAATAGCAAATCTTCCTCTGTAGAGATCTCGAAATCGTGACAGTGAGATATCTTAGTCGGGATCGAAAAGAATCTCATTGTGGATAATGAAAGTTGAGAGTGGTGCTCTGCGGCATGTTATCAGGCCCTTCAGGAGACCGACTTTCTGATCTGAAAGGCATTTTTTGCTATTTTATTTTTAGAGATGATGACCCCCACCCACTTTTTGAGGAATGAGAAGTATTGGCCTCTCCCCCTCGTCCCGTGTTTGCCTTTCTTCAAGAATAGTATAAATCTCTCTATTCCAACAGTCCAATCTTTTTGCTCTGTTTAACAAGACGGTCCAGGTAGAATTTTGGAACAGTCTCCTCCTTATTCTTAATCGCCTCCTGAATGACTTTTTTAGCTGTAGGTAAAGGGTTAACGTTCTTTTTATCTTCATGTGCAAATACCACCCTTAACTTATCTAACTTCTCTACTAGTTGCATTACACTGCCCTGGAATTCACTACCGGATCTCGGGATTGGGTCCAGACCCGAATTGGCCGCGCAGATAACCAACGCGCCCAGCATTGTCATGGTACACAGCAAGCAGCAACCATACGTTGATTCCTTCAGCCTGCTAAGGATCTCGTTAATCGGCTTGAGGATATCTTCAAGCAGATGCAGGCGGAGAGCGGCAATGCGATCTGCTCTTTGTGTAAGCAACATTATGAGGACTTCATTCCATCTAATGCCATAGCGGACTTACCAATGATATCATGAGGACGAAGAGCATCAAATCGCGTATCGTCCAAGTGCCACCCCTTTGGTGTGACTAATCTCCCGTCCGTGTCAACTGTACATCTCATAACCAGCATATCTGCGGTCACGACGAACATAGTTGCATCGCCCAACGCCCATGCAATCCACATCAGCAACGGGCTCTTTGTTTTTCGGACGCCGTTGAACCAGTGACGGGCCCATGGGCGAGTCAGTTCAGTGATATCATATTTCTCAGCAAGGACGAGGATGTCGTACAGATCCAGCGGAGCCAGTTTCTCAGGGACCAAGGAAAATCGACTGTGGGTGATGTTCAAAACGATGAGCATTGGTTCGTGCTTATCCTCTGGCAGGGTAACAATCCATTCAGACTCGGGATTCAGGGGCTTGGATTCCGCGAAACCTCCATTCAGCATCTTCTTCCAGACGGCGGAAGTACGTTCCATGGTCTTGGAGCAGACAACATAGTTCTCTTTCTCTGGGCCGACTTGCAGACGAAGGTCTCCGCTGCTGTCCAGGTATGTGACCTTGTTTCGAAGTACGAGTGCCATCCTGTTATCAGTCACGGCAGAAGTGTATCTAGTGTGATGATGTCCTTTAGCGTCCGATGTCTTTGGCTCGTTGACAATTTGGCAATTTTTCTGTTCACTAGTCTACGTGCAAGCCCGATGATGCCCAACGTGAGGGAAATAGTGCGGCAGACATCTAGACCATTCGATATAGAGCACGTGAGATTGAAGTGCGGGGTAAGCGAGTTGCACCATATACGAGATCCATATCCGACAGCTGGATTCTCAATTCAGCAACCCTTGGCCGATGCGGATGGCGTTACGAACCTAGCGAATTTGAATCCAAGTTGAAGCGTGTTGTGAACAGGAAATTCCACAGTCTCGCGCACATATCACGGACAAAGTGTAAAGTTCATGCTCTCTAGGCCGAGCTTTATTGGGCTGTTACGAGTTGGACCTCTATGCTTCTGGAATACGACGGAACAGAACTTGTGGATTGGGGAGATTTCAACAAAAATTTCATACTGGGAGATTTGTACGTGCAAAGTAAGTTGATATGTGATTCACGCCCCGAATAGAAACATCTCCGCAAACATTCTGTTCGTTTCGACGCCTTTTGCTACGCATCTCAATACCTTATTAACAAAGTATACTCGCCGTTAAAGCTTAATGTCACGTAAAGACCTTTAGTAATGTGGAAGATCCGAACAATATTAGAGTAGAGAACTCTAGCAGCTTAAACAATTGGAAGATACAAAATTCTGAGGTTCGAGGAACAGAAACGTGCGTGTTTCAACGTGAATGGTCACCACCTTGCGGCTTGCAGGTCGGAAGAACCCAATCGAGGCGCTGTTAGTTATAGCCTATCGGGGCAAAGTACACTTCATTTCATTCAAATTAGAATGGAAAATGGGCGCGAATTGGGCAAGATAGAATCGGTGGGTTTTTTGATTTTTAAAGAAACAGCTCAAATCACACATAAGACTACAAAAAGCTTCAAGACACTGACTACCTCACACTAGTCAGAAAACACTCGGCCAAACTAGGAAATCTAAAACATGTTTAATGGGAGTACAGTACACACATTTAAGTAGGCAAAATAAATTCATGTTGAGCGTGAAGAAGCGGTGCTTGAGGTGATGAGATGCGGCTTGGTAGAGTTATCGCGTGATGAGGAAAGATACAAAAATAGGCTTTGGGCTTAGGGGGCTAGAGTACAAACCGGAAGCATAAAATTATACGTTGATTTAGAGTCTGTGCCGCTAGGGCAGGGCTGAACTACTTTGAGTCCGTGACACAGGGACTAGTGTTTGAAATTCCAACATGTGGAAAGTACTTATCGCTTGATAGAGAAGCAAAAATTGGGAGAAAATAGAGAGTAACCAAACAAATCCTAGCGAATTTTAGCCGCATTGCTAGAGAGACATCCGAGAGCTCTTAGCTAGCTGTGCAAGTTCCTGTCCAACCGTCATTCTCGAGCTGCACAAACGCTCCATAGGAGCACAGAAGAGTAAATAACGAGAGAAATCTATTGTCACTCGAAGATTGATTGGAATGCCGCGGCGCCAAAAAAACATTGAAAAAAATCAAATTTTTTTAAATTTTTTGTTCCCAATTGACAGAAAGGTACAATTTGTACACCTGGTATGATCCGGGGGGGGGGAGAAACCGATAATTCCACAATGCGGCTCAATTAAACTCAGGGAGGCTATGACCGAAGACTCGCATGGCGCCACATCGCCATCTGTTCGCAAGAAATCTTCCAATTGGAAGGGCGCGCTGAACATAATCTCCACTTCTGCACGACAGTCCAAGTCCGCAGCTGATCCGTCCACCAATTAGTCACAGGACATTGCAAACGCTGTGATTGTGTCCTGCACAATCGAGATTTCCCCTGAAGGCTGAACACAATCAGATCTGGGGGCTTCATATATTGCGGCCGCTCAACCACATGGCTGATTCCGAAAGGTGAGAGTTATCTAGTTGCATATGCGGCTTGTCGTGGCTGCAAAAGAAAGTTTTATGCATGATTTTCTAGCCAGCCACAAAACCTTACGACACACGAGAATATGACAACTTTGAAGGTTTGATAGGTAGCGACATTGACAGAAATAACAATTTAGTATTCAACTAGGTTCAACCCCGCAAAGCTTGTTGTCTTTTAGATTTGGTCTGGTCTGGCCAAGCCGCGGGGTTCTGTGGGTTGTTTTCAGGGTCCTCAGCCGCAACGCCACTTTCCTCAGGGCTGAGTCAGGGGTTCGCTTAATTAAGCGAGCTAACCTAAGCAGCGGCATCGACAAAGTGTGGAAATCAGGGGCAACTTTAAAGCAAGGTACCAGGAAGTTCTGTTAGCCGCGGAGAATTCAATAAGTATCGGCCGCTACGAAAACCATTTCCGGCTCCATACAGCTGTTTTCGGCTCCTGGTGTCTCACTAGCGAGGCCCTGGGCTTGTCTGTAGAGCCGTCGGCATTTTAATCTGGTGATTTCTTTTCTCGTCGACCACGTGGAGGCTTTCCGACCTCAGCTTGGCCAACTAAATCATCAAGGGGCATCGTGGACGATAAAGTACACACAACCTGTCACCGCCTTCGCCAACCTTCAAATACTTTATGATGTGCTTCCAACCTATTAAGGCTTGCTGCTTTCGTAGTTAGTCAACTTTAGACCCATGTGGAAACCCCCCTCCGAAGATACCGAGCCAGTCAGCGTTTGTTCTTCGGTGTAGTAAACCACGATATTTTCGCTGCGCCTACTAGGGTACGCTTTAGGCATGTTTCATCGGCATTTCCTGGGGTTGGTGGGGAATTGATGTGGAATTGAATACTCCCAGGAAGGAAGTTGTGGAAAGGCTTGCATAAAAGGAATAATCAAGAATGGCTAGCTTGTTTCCTCGGGCGGGAGATTTCTGACTTCCGTGCCGTCGGGTTTCCGGCGACCCAATAAGGTTCAAGATTTACTTGTTTCTCGTGTAACTTCAGAAATAACTGCCGGGGCCCTGGTAAGGCTCGATTCAGAACAGCTTGAACCACCCTCAGGAGGGGAGACTCCGAGACTGGAATTTCGCCTATCATGAATGGATCTGGAACTGGCTGAACGTTTACTTACTGGAAAAATTATTCCTTGAGCCCTTGAGGCTTGAAACCACGCAATTTGAAGCTACTGCCATGTGATAGCCGCGAACCATAACGACCTCTCGCGAGTCGCTCTTGCAACTCTATACGGCACTTACCAGCTGGATGAGGCTTGCGTCCGTCTGATGCGCCTATGGCTGTACGTGATATTACCTCTCAGCTGGAAGCCTCCACAATGCCAGAGGCGCACCCTGTGCAGAAGTGCAATATAAAATCTCTGTCCCCAACAACCTAACTCGGTCTTCTCTTGTTTGTTATCGGCTCCATTTGTAGCCGGAATCGTCCAGTCTTTACATCTTACAGTTGCTGCCCACTCTTGCCATGGCACCATCTATCCGGTCCTTACTGATTGGGCTTCTGCCCTTCGCCGCTGCCCAATGCCCCTATGCCAGTATCGACAAGCGAGACCTCTTGGTGGGACGAGGGGACGAGCCGTCCCTTACAACCATCGACAACTCTTTCGGCCAATGCCCAACTCTGAGCGATATGGCGGGCAGGGGCACCCGCAGTCGTGATTGGTGGCCGTGTCAGCTGAAGTTGGACGTACTACGCCAGTATTCGGTAGAGCAGAATCCACTCGGCGGTACCTTTGACTATGCGGAGGCTTTCTCCAAGCTTGACTGTAAGTCGAACGTCGTCTCCGAGTCATGTGATGCAATGGATCTAACACAATGCAGACTTCGGACTAAAGGCAGATATCAAGGCCTTGTTAACCCAATCGCAACCTTGGTGGCCGGCAGACTTTGGAACTTATGGCGGTCTGTTCATTCGGATGGCCTGGCACAGCGCCGGTACCTATCGTGCTGTCGATGGCCGTGGGGGTGGTGGCATGGTAAGGGATGCAGCTTCGACTTTGGAAATATGAGGGCTAACCATCACTTTTTTAGGGCCAGCAACGCTTTGCTCCGCTTAATAGCTGGCCAGATAATGCCAATCTCGACAAGGCTCGCCGCTTGCTCTGGCCCATCAAGATGAAGTATGGCAAGTCTATCTCGTGGGCCGACTTGCTGCTCCTAACGGGTAACGTGGCCCTCGAGTCGTTTGGCTTCCCAACCCTCGGCTTTGGTGCTGGTCGTCCAGATACATGGCAGTCGGATGAAAGTGTCTTCTGGGGCGCTGAGACCACCTTCGTACCTGAGGGGAACGACATCAGATACAATGGCAGCACAGACTATGTAGCTCGTGCCACGCACTTGGAAGAGCCGCTCGCTGCGACCCACATGGGCCTCATCTATGTCAACCCTCAGGGGCCTAATGGGAATGGAGACCCCAAGTCGTCGGCCTTGGATATTCGGGAAGCATTTGGTCGAATGGGCATGAACGATTCCGAGATCGTTGCCCTGATTGCAGGAGGCCATGCCTTTGGCAAGACACACGGCGCGACAAACGCAGGTGAGCATTTCCACTCTCTCCCTAATAACCAAAAGCATCAATACTGATGTTTGCTTCCTAGTCTTGGGCCCTCCCCCGGAAGGCGGTGCACTTGAGTTGCAAGACCTTGGATGGGCCAACAGCGTTGGCACTGGAAACGGTGATGATGCTGTCACCAGCGGTCTAGAAGTCATCTGGTCCAAGACACCAACGAAATGGAGCAATGGTAATAACCTCATCAGTGTCACCTCCATATTGGCCGAATGTGCTGACTGTAGCTCGTGGTAGATTACTTGAACAGTCTCTTTCACAATAACTGGACACTGACTCACAGTCCTGCTGGAGCTCTTCAGTTCATTGCACCGGACAGTACTCTTGACTACCCTGATCCATTCAACGGCGCCCCCCGCCATGCCACTATGCTTGTTAGTGACCTTGCCCTTCGTGAGGATCCCATCTTCAGCGCAATTGCCGAAGACTGGGTGAATGACTTCGACAAGCTCACTAATGCTTTTGCAGCCGCATGGTGTAAGTCTCAACCCTGCTCTTCCTGCAGTTACTCCTTCTGACTCGCGTGGGAAATAATAGTCAAGCTACTCCATCGTGATATGGGTCCCATCTCCCGCTACCTCGGACCAGAAGTTCCCAAGCAACAATTTAGCTTCCAGGATCCTCTACCAACCGTATCTTACACACAGATCAACGATGCCGACGTGAAAAAATTGAAGGCGGAAATCCTTGCTGCTCCTGGCGTGACTATCTCGAACCTGGTGTCTGTGGCCTGGGGTTCGGCCTCGACCTTCCGTGGCGGTGACAAGCGTGGTGGCGCTAACGGAGCCCGTATTGCTTTACAACCTCAGGTTGGCTGGGCTGTGAACAACCCAAAGCAGCTCCAAATCGTCCTCAATGCAGTATGCTTTATACTCCCTCTCTTTTCTGTGCTGCTTTTGAGACTGACCGCCATTCTTAGCTGAACACAGTCAAAACCAGCTTCAACAATGCCCATAGGGCCAAAGAAGTTTCTCTTGCTGATCTCATCGTAATTGGCGGATGTGCTGCTATTGAGAAAGCCGCAGCAGCATCTGGCTACACCATCGAGGTGCCATTCACAGCTGGCCGTGTCGATGCACTCCAGGTCGATACAGATATTTCCACCTTCGAGAACCTCAACCCTCAGGGTGATGGATTCCGCAACTACCGCAACAGCTCCGGCTGGTCACTAGCCCGCACTGAGGAGATCCTCGTTGACAAGGCCCAGCAGTTGACCTTGACAGCACCCGAGATGACCGTGCTTGTTGGCGGTATGCGCGCTCTCAACACGAACTATGACGGCTCATCCAAAGGCATCTTGACGGAGAAGCCCGGCCAGCTCACTAACGACTACTTCGTCAACCTCCTCGACATCAGCACTAAGTGGTCCCCTGACTCTACTGGAGAGCTGTTCACTGGTACGGATCGCACGACTGGAGCGACAAAGTGGACCGCAACCCGCGCCGATCTCGTCTTTGGCTCGCACGCAGAATTGAGGGCCATCGCTGAGGTGTATGCTGAGGCTGGTGGACAGGACCAGTTGGTGACCGATTTCGTTGCGGCTTGGGTCAAGGTCATGAACCTGGACCGTTTCGACGTCAAGAACTAAGGGGTTTGGAGTGAAGAAAAGTGCTGATTGGGCTAGCTAGCATTGGTATTTTCTAATGGGAGTTGAGGAGAGATTGGTGGAAATCACTTTGTCAATAATTAATTCTTTCTTGTGTCCGTCACCTGCTTCATATAAGTTTTGACTTGTAAGATAAGACGCGCGGACAATTTAATGGCTTAGGTCAATTAGACACAGTAATTGGATCGGATAAACCTCAAATTACCCCTAATCAGGTGGCGTCGCGAGAGCGATAGGGGCTTGAAAAACGCTAAGCGAGTGCGGGTGCGAGTCCGACTTGAGTTTAGATTAACCCAGCTCAACATCGAGCTTCTAGACCACCGAATAGAGAGGAAAAGATACTGCCTGCCTTGTTTTATTGCTTTACATTTTCATAACTTCACCAGCGCCGATTTTCTGTTCTATGTGTTTGTAAACAGCATTTCCCCCAGATTGCTGACACTCCTCGATTAATCACCTCCATGCCATTGCTCAGTTGCTTCTCGAACGAGCACTATTGAACACCTTGCGGCTACTAAAACCTCTCTCTAGAACACTCGTCCGTCAGTCTCGCCAGAAATTGTCGAAATTGCCAATACCGCTCTCATCAAATTTCAACAACTGGAAGCAGTCATAATTGGTGGCACACCTCTGGAATCGGAGAACATACAATCCGTGCCTTAGCCCATAACCACGGCAAGGACGGGAGTGGCCTTGGAGTTTGTATCGTAGGTCGTAGTGTCCAAGGTTGGAAGACCCCTAATGAAGTGGTGGGGTGTTAGTCCGAGATAGTGTGGGGAGAGAGTTTTGTTTTTGTCGAGGGAGAAGTTTCCTGTTCGGGGTGAAATGATGGGGAACAAGGGGTTGTAATTGCGAGTGATAGTGTGAGAGGAGGGGCTGCGGAGAGTTGCTTCCAATAATGAGATTGATCCTTGTCCCAGGAATTATAAACGGCTGACAGAAGACGGGACTGGAGAAAAGGATTGGAGGCATACTATAGAGGCGTTTGAGGAGATTGAAGCCGGGAGAGTGTTTAAGGGCAAGCCTTGCTGTTTTTGCGACATCTATCTTCGGTTTCTACTGGTGTTGGCCGAAAGAAGCATTATTGGTAAAATAATAACACAAAGATGCATTTTTCAATTTGAGACCGAAACGGATTTGTTTTCTTGTTCTATCGACCGGGGAACGTGTCCGACAAGAAGCTCGCTTTGTATTTCCTACCATCAAATACCCTCGCTTCCATGGTACGCCGAGCTCTTCAACCTATCGATTGGAAATAGATATCTCCAGCTGTCCCCCACCAGACTCATCGAATGTTCCGTGTACATATACTCCAGGCTTTTCCTCTTGACTTGCCGTTTGACGTCCTGGTTATCAAGTGTTTCAAGCTCAAGATATTACTTCACCCCCCTTGTCGTTGCCAAGGCTTCAACACAACATGCACACGCTCAACCTCTTCCCCTCTCGATCCCGATTCGGTGACCTTAAACTCCGTTGTCTTCGTAATAACATTATCTTGCAACGGCAAACTATTATCATGCGTAAAGTAAACCAGTTCCTCTTCACTATCCAGCCGCATGGATCTTCTTCCCCTCCGTGGTTTAGAGGAATCTCCACTTTTCGGTGCTGATATTTCGGATGACAAATAAGGCCGTGCATATGGTTCCTTGCTTGATACGCCGAGGTTGTGTGAAGAAAATTGTCGGAAGATAAGGGCGCGGAGGGGTGGTAGGCAGATGCAGATGACGCCGACATTGATTTCAATAATAGACCAGTAGCCGGACTTTACGTCGTCTAGAGGGAGTAGTCAGCATTGTTAAACCGGAAGATATATAGAGAGTATACTTACAGGTGGGGTCTGTGCTATCTGCAGTCTTCAACGCAAACATTCGCATGATACTTGTGAAAGTAACACTTCCTTGGGGTTAGCATGTAACACTATTGAAGCTTAACCTGGTGGTGTTAATAAAGCAACTTACAAAGCACCCACTCCAAATATGGCATAGAGCAACAGCTTTTCTTGCTTTGCTCTCTGTAAGTTGTAAACCATATGGATTGGTAGAAAGAGGATGATGAAGTCTGTAGTAATGGAGAAGCCAGCATTCGCATACCAAGCGTCCGTCAGATTGTAGCAATAGCCCTTCTTCGATTTGATCCATGCCTTTTCCACCGGTACGCATTGGAAGACACTAGCAATGGTGGTGGCAAACGCGAAGAGCGCGATGAGAGTCAGGAGCGTCCAGCAGGTGATACGGTACATTCGTTGAGGCATTATTCGTAGGTAGAGGAGCAACATGGACGTTTTGTTAAGACCGACGGTAATCTTGTATGTGATTTGAAATGTCCAGTGGAGCTTTTGCAAGTCAACACTGAATAATGATTTTAGAAAAGAGGGATATCAGAATTTACTTACGATGAGATCTATTCGGAGGTCCTTCGCATCAAGATTGACTTTGTGATGTCCCCATCCATAGTGAAATGCTGCATAACATAAACAACTGTATACCACATCTATGACGTTGCGAGAACATACAGACTAGAGTTTGGATACTGCAGGAAAGTGCAAAGACCTGTCAGGGTTTCTCGTTAGTGACTTTGTAGTTGTTTTCAGCGAATCTGTTAAGAAGGGTAACTTACACACGCTGCAAGCGCTGCCCAGTCATCTGAACCCACTTGTTTGGACAAAATCCTACTCCAGAAACGAGTAAAAAGAAAGAATGGAGCAAGGACGATAAATATGATGCATGCGATGCGCTCATAGTTGCCGTGGTGGAGATCTGAAGCGTCTGCCGCCATGTTCTCTTCAGATCAGATATCAATGCTGATCTTAGGTAGATCCCAACAGTAAGCAGACTATAAGATCTACTGGGAAGCTAGATGAGATCTAATCGCAGCGGAAAAGCCCCATCATATGTGCCTTTGGCCCCGAAGACACATGCTTTATGGCGTGCCTTGTACCTATACGAGCTGCTACATTCCGTCATTGCTACGGAAGCTGCCATAACAGGGCGTTGTCAGGTATCGATCGAGATCTTGCCTCGCCGCACATTAGATTGCGGCGGGACGGCCCTTGAACTCGTTCAGAGATACCGCCTGATCGCTTGATACATTTTTTTAATTCAAGGGATGTACGTAGGGGGGTAGTAAGATGTCAAGAACACCCGCTATAAGACGGTGAGAGACTTGGGCCAATCAAAAATATAGGACGTCGGCCTCCGCTCCATAAATTTCTACTTTTAGCGGTGGCAGAACCATGGGGTTGTTCACGACTTCTTACGACCCCCTTTCGACGATTCCGTACATGCGTCCCAGAGGCACGGGAAGTTGAGATGGACAAGGTATTTATTCAGCCGACACCCAGTTGAACTTGTATTTCAGGGCGGCATAGCCAATCAAAAAGCGAGATCTACGAGGGCTTCGGTCGTCTACTTCTGCAACATTCTGCCTAAGTAGGTCCAAATTGGAGGCGCAAGCTTGGCGGGCCGCTGTCAAATGCTTGTGGACTGTGCTAGTCCGAGCCCTCCGAAATCTGGGGCTGAAACTTGGGCCATTGAATGACCTTCGCCCAATGGCGTGAGGGATCCAAAATTCCATATACAAGAATTACACTCGTTCTTGATGACTGTCAGTTTCTCCTTCTCTCCAACGGCTATTACCAAGAAGCCGGAGGTTATAGAAATGCGGCGAATCCTCGCTTGGATTTATTCTGCTAGTATCTGCTTGTAGGGAGCTGGAAAGCTGGAGTCCTCCGCACTGCCCTGGAAAGCGCGCCCGAGAAGAATTATTTTCGGCTATAGTTGCGCTCTGAGAAATTTTCCAGCAAATCGCCAGAATTTTCGACCTAGCTCGTTCATGCGCTCTAGGATCGGGGGCACAGAACAATCGTTCTTCGGGCCGAGAATCGAGATCTTGGGCAACTGAATTTCGGTCTCGAAGTTATCGCGAGAAACAAGTATGGTTATAGAAGATTGTTAACTTGGCCAACTTATGGGTGGTGAGGCTGTAGAGGTTTACCACACTTCCAGTCAGGTTAGATAACTAATAAAAGGCTGACAGCACCAGTTGCAATATTACCCTCTCACCTTCTGCACTACTTCAGTTCGCGCCGAAAGACAAGTAAGGCTGCCCCGCTGAGGTGTGCACTTATGATTATGCAGGAAATCTTTTGATTCGGGGCCAAATTGTGGCTCTCAGGTCATTTTTCAATATCATGCTTTAGGGTTCTCGCCTTCAGCGACTTTTCCGCCTACGGACAATGCCCATGACACCCCGCATCTCACATGTTAAAAAAAAGCCCATTTCACTACAGGCGGTGTAGAGCATGCCGTTACCAGAATCCTGCAGCCGTTATTTAGCTGGTCTGATCGTGCGGTTTATACCCATTTGTTTTGATTTTTGGACAAATTACGTAGGATTTTATATCAGTCAAGCCAGGGAATATCCCATGAAGGCGTGATTGTTACATTGTCACACTTTACTTTTTTCAGCCACTCTCAGCCCTATGTACAATTCAACGGCTTGAAAGTAACGCTCCGTAGCGCTTAAAGTGACTTCTTCAGCCAGGCCAACAGCGCCGCGTGGAATTCATCTGGAGCCTGAATCTGCGGAGCATGGCCCAGGCCTGGGAATTCAACCAACGTACAATTAGGAATGATTGCAGACACCGACTTTCCCAACGCTTCGTAATGACCCAATAGCGGCTTCACGCTTGCAGGTGCCCAAACCTTTCCAATCGCAGTGTTGTCGAGATCTCCGATCATGAGAAGCGATGGCATCTTCAGATTTGGAAGTTCCTGGATGACTGGTTGAGTGAATATCATATCAGTTGTTTGAGCCATGTTGTAGGCAAAATGAGTGCCTAGTGATCCTTTATAAACACTGAGAAGCATGTTGACCCAGACGTCGTAAGATGCATTCCAAGTGCCACCGTAATACGTTGCTTGCTGATATGATTGGATACTTTCGTAAGTTGTATTCAGTTCCGTAAGATAGGCAACGTCAATTGCTTGATAGGGAACTCCCAACGCGAACCAGTTCTTGGAAAGGGGTTAGCGAATCTTGAAGAATCAAAATAATGGAGAACTTACTTCGAGACCAAGCGGGTCAACCATCACAAGGCGATACGTCTGAGAGGGAAACATAAGAGCATATCTTGCAGACAGCATCCCGCCCATCGAATGACCCATGATGGTTGCATTTGTGATACCCAAAGACTGGAGGAGGTTGTTCGTATTCAAAGCGAGTTGATCGAATGTAAATTGATAGGCGGTAGGCTTCGTAGATTTACAGAATCCGATCTGGTCTGGCACAATTACACGGTAGCCAGCTCCAAGGAGGACATCGATGGTGGCGTTCCAGGTGCAGGCGCAGAAGTTCTTCCCATGGAAGAGGACGATATTGCCCACGGGTTCACCCTCCGGTGAAATATCCATGTAAGCCATTTCCATTTTCTTCAGTTGGGTGGTGAACTGGTAGTTCCGCACTGGAAATGGGTACACAAAATCCAGCCCATTCTCTGAATTTTGCCGCCTTTCAGCCATCTGAGCGCCAGAGAGAGCCACCAAGCCAATCAAGGCCAGCAACTGTGCAAAAGCCTTCATGTCGAAACTACAGAACGTGAAACAAATGGGGTCTGCAAGTTCCGTCTTGTTGTTTTAAGCTTTCGTTCTCTGGAGGGAAACAATCTTGTCAGTTGAAGTTATGAAATACAGGGCTCGGTCCGAATTAGCTCTCACCTGCAGGCTACAGCAAGGCTGGGGTAGACTTCAACCTCGTGGAAGGAAGGTGGGGTTTGAAGGAGAAAAGGGGAAGCAGATAGTAGATGTAGGGAGCCTTCATGTCGAATGCAAGGATATCTGTGGTCAAGAGGCACAGTGGGTAGCATTTAGGTGAACCACAGTGATGGTACCGGAGTTGTTACTCTGTTTTCCCGGGTGTTCAGGCCAGTGCATCAGCCAATTCCCAACAAGGACTTACGAAAATCGCGTGTAAGTTAAAGTCTTTCACGTTGAGATTTCCACTCTTGCAGTTATGGCTGCTGGAGAAATCTATCCCTCAGAACTTCTTTGCTGGAGGGTTGAAACATTTTCCTTTCAATTGATTTCTGTTCAAGTCAATGTGTTTCTCGGGACCTGCGAAGGGAAACGACTCGGGTATCCTTGAACAATCTCGGCCTGCATGGATTGCTGCAGGAAATCATGCAAGTGACCTATCAGATCCGGCCAGTAATATCCGGAAGCCCCGCCCCGAGGATGCGTTGAAACGGAACAACTGTTTTCTTACCAGGACAGGCTTTTGTGCATTCAATATTTGATGCTTACAAGTCCTAACCAAATACGAATGGTGGTACAGGAAAGGCACAGCACGCCCATGTATAGAAAAGAATTGTTCCAAACTTCCAACAATCCCTGGTACTTGATTGCGTTCGGGAAACGAATTTCCCTAAGTCGACTTGATAACTTGGGGAAAGTCGGGAAACGGCTTGAGAAGGGAGGAGGGCCATTGTATCGTAGCTCGCCAAGCTCTCTCCTATCAATTTCGTCGCCTTAACAGAGTCATTGAATTATCCAACAATTAATTCTGAGCCCGATAAAACCGGGTGGTAAGGCGATCAAGATCTTGCAACGATTTCTTTTGGACATCCTTCTTGCCGTAAATTGGCCATAGAAGGTGTTATCATTGGGCCTTGACCATGAAATCTTCTTGAAGCTTGGAAACATAAATCTCACACCTCTCGGAATGCTATCCTACTCCTACGCTATTGTGAAGGCCATGCGTTTTGACCTTTTGCCATTTGAGTAACTCTTCAAGCAGCTGTGAAAATTTGACTCTTTCACATTTGACACATTTGCAAGATAACATCTTAGGCCCCAAGAATTATGGACATTGAGCTCTCACAAGATCATTTCCGAAATACTTACTAAATAGCTCGGCTGACGGGAATTAAGACTGGCATTGAAGTTCAAGTTTTGTACGCAGTATCACCAGCTGTGCGGCTTCTCATCTGATAGCTTGTTGGAGTAGAAGATCCTTAATCGAGGAATGCGTCTTGAGCAGTGCGCCACCCAGGTTCCCTTTCTTTTCCTCGAGCCCAAAAGAACGTTTGGTGGATACCTCCAACAAAAGCAACAGCTGCGACTGGGAGCCACATTCGTTGGAAATCGGTTCCTTGCGGCTCACAGGTTTCAGGCAAAGTAGTAGAGGTAATTCATTCATTTGTATAGCTCTCAGTCTTTTTGATATACAAACTGTTGTACACATGTACTGTCTATGATCCTTCCGCCTATATGCATTATGTACGTTCATCTTGTACAGGCATTCTATGCTTAGTATTTATATTCCCGACCTCTCATCTCTTCCTCTTCCTTCTCTGAAAAGCCGGCGTGAATTCAGCTTTCGTTTGGAAGAGGATTCTAGGCGCTTCCAAATCCTCAATTCCCTCGGTTCCAACTCGCGACTCCTTTCAATTCTCCTGAGGTATCTCAAGGCTCTCTGTTGCTTGGTCCCGGTTTCTAGATCAACTTTCCCAGTCCGAGTGTCGTACATGATATTCTGTGGTAAAAAGAACATCCAGTCTCTGACGAGGTTCGGCATAGCCTGATCTGACCATCCCTCCGCGCGTCTCAAGCTAAGGTTGCCTCGTTTGGTAAGAATGCGTACCCAACGCTCGACATACTGTCTGTTCCGTCTCACACGAAGCCGAGCAAAGACCAAGTCACGCATTCGTTGCTCTGCCAAATTTACTGGGCTCGGACGACGTGTGGTAGCATCAAAGATTGCTTGTGCGTGGGATAATGTCCTGATGTCATGTTTGACCAAGTGGCGAGCTTCTTCCATCCGGATTTGCATTTCTTCAAATCGTTGTCGATAGCTCAGATTAATTATCAGATAATTGTACATCTCCAGCGTTGGCTTGATCTTGTATGGTTCCGAAATCATTGTATTCCAAAGATTGCTGACCGCTTCGCGGGGAAGCTGACCAATGTGTTTGCCAGTATCCACAGGTTCGCCGTTGCGTCGTCTTGTTTTTGGGTCTACCGAAAGAACAAAAGTCCACTGAAGTAGCACTTTCCAGGCATCGATGGGTATCGGAACCGAGTATTGACTAGATATGTAGTCAATCAAGCGCAGAGCCGTCGGAATTTGGTTGTTGATACCATATGTATGAGCAATAGTGTAAAGCAAAAGTTTCGTTGGATGAAAAGGAGAGTGGCGAGGATAGTGCTTTGGGACCGGTAATTCCACCTCAGTTGAAGCCAGCAATTGTTCCACGTCGATATTCCAGACGCGCCGGAGTATCGATGTCACGGCAGATAGCTCACCCTCACGGGCCATTGAAATCATCATGAGACAAAAAGTTTCCTCGTTTCCAGAGATCCCAGCTTCTACCATCTGACGAAAGACTAGGGCTGCTTGGGCCCTGATACCTTTGGCCCCACCCGCCTTGTGGCCTCTCAAGGAATACGGCGGGTCTCTCCAATGTCGAGGTTCAAGGTTGTCAGGGATGACTCTGAGCCTGTATCGAAAGAGAGGATTTATGTTATCGTGGGAGCATAATGCCGAGAGGTAGTAGTTGTAGCAATCTGCATCTGGAGCTGGTAGATCATCGGAGACCTTGTCATTCTGCCTTCGGGCGGTCATACTCTGCCAGATGTATTCGGCCATATGTGGATGTCCTGCTGCCCGTGCAACTTTGAGGAGATACTTGTAATTGGTTAGAGTAGGCGGATGATGATTGTGTCGTGCGTCCAGAAGATTCTTGACATCTTGAATGAACAAAATACAAAATTTGTAGAACCCCCTTCGGAAATCAATGGACTCTGATAGTCCCATTTGCTTCGCCAAGCGTGGGCTTATTTCCCTATGCAAGTCCTGGTACCGGCTAATAAAATGCTTTGGATCCAAGCACCGTAGGACCTCGGAAAAGGTAGTGGGAGGCATTGAGCTCAGAAGTGAACGAGTCTCGCCGAAGCCTACTGAATTCGCATGATTCGAAAGGGCCCTCAAAACACTATGAGAATTGCCTGTCCTCAATGCAGAATAGAGCGCGGCCTCGTCCTTGGTGAATTCAACGCCCCGATCCTCGTTGAGCGGTGGTCGAAACATGTCACCCTGCACCTGGGGCCCAAAGCCTCGCCCGAATTGTCTCTCCAATGGCAATCTTGTAGTAACAGCCGGAAATTTTGCGGTTGCTATGGCTCGTATCGAAGGCGTCTTGGGGACCTGCGTTTCTTCACTCCCACCTTTCCCTCCATTTTGTGCACTGCTCCCAACCCTTCCAAGAGTATTCCATTGCTCTTCTGATATTTCATGACCAAGCTCAGTTTGATTTCCATTTTCGTGACCAGGCAATCGTTCTCCCACAGCGGCAGATTGTCGGCGACTGTTGTTTTGAAAGCATCTCCGCAACCGTAGAGCGTGCACGCGACTCGGGACGCCGCGCGGGCAAGAATAAGAGGCGATTCGAGACTCAATTGCCTCCAACTTAAGAAGGAGTGTGCTCATGAGCTAACGATATCTGCTCATGTTGTTGTGAAAGGCACGGTCCGAAGGAGTGGAGAAGATGGGAGGTGTTGATGTGGGGTCTGGGGAAGCTAGAAATCCTGCGAAATATATTTTGGCGGGCGGGAAGTTCCGAGGCAGATTTCAAAGTCGCGGCAGGAGTCAACAATCGCAACAACACACTTCTTACCAACCAACGACAATTCTACGAGCCATGGCAGATGTTGATGATGGAGCTTCTGCTCCTGTGTCAGAGCCTTTGGACCTGGTGCGCCTTTGCCTTGACGAGATCGTCTTTGTCAAGCTCAGAGGAGACCGGGAGTTGAAGGGCAGGCTACACGCAAGTTGAACCATTTCCCGTGGATGAACTCGACTGACGGATGTATTAGGCATACGATAGTCATTGCAATCTGGTGCTGGGGGAGGTGGAGGAGACCATTTATGTGGTGGAGGAGGACGAAGATGAGGAGGAGACCATAAGGGTAAGTTTGACACCTGAGCGCACAAGTCCATGGGGCACAGATGGAAAGCTTGCTAATACTGCTGCAGACAATTCACAAGAAATCGGAGATGCTGTTTGTCAGAGGTATGTTTCTTTAGCTCTGTCTGGCTATCTAAGGTTGTGCATAGCTAACCACGGTGTAGGTGACAGCGTCGTTCTTATATCTCCCCAAGCCCCATCGTGAGATGCGGATACGAAGCACAGCTACGAAATGGCACTAGACAAAGCGTTTGGCTGATTAGGAAATGGAGGATACTCGACAGGCACATTGCAGAACGTTCGTGAAGCGGGGTGGAGGCTAGCTGGCATTGGCATCAAGTCGCGGTCTCCACGCATTGGTCTGCCCTACCACATACCAAAATCAAAAGATCGCATTGACAAGGCAGACTGGATATAGCATACACAATGAATTATTCTATGTGTCAGAACCCCATTTCCGTGGCATTGCAAGCTCGCAACGTGACTCAGGTTCTATGAATCACGACTCCTTATCGATTAAGCTTCCCCAGACCGAACGAGTCATCACTGCTCTATAAACGACTCAACTCACCCTCAAACACAACCTCAAACATCCTACACTCGATATAATGCAAAATCAATAATAGTTAAAGCCACCATCAACTGAACACCTCCGAATTCGACCAAATGATATTACGAATATACTAAAGACCTCTTGTACCCCGCAACTCGACATATCCGCACTCGAGTACCCCACCATGGCGACGAAAGGCAAACAGCTCCCCCACGAGCGCCGGAAAGGCGAATCCGTACTTCTCCCACATTTCTTTAAGATGGTAACTAGCTAAACACGCCCAAATCAGGCATTGAGCGAATTCGCCGATTACGTAGAGAAGCAGCAAGCACTGCGCTACCCCTCCACGGCAAAAGCCTCGACCTCGACCCCCACCTCAGCCCTCGAAGAGCATGCCGAGCTCGACGATATCCTCAATGGCCTCGACCTCTCAGAAAATTCTCCCACCGTCCGATTAAAAGAGCTGCTGCTCACCCACAATGAAGACACGCTAGCGAAACTCGTAAACCTGTTGGAGACTCGGATAGAGGAAGGACACGGCGAGACGGTATTCGAGATTGGGTTCGAAAACAATGGCGACTCGATGGGATTGAGTAAAGACGAATGGGATGTGTCGTTGAAGAGGCTAAAAGAGGCGGCGGGGAAGGTGCGGGCTGATTGTCAGGTCCTGTTGACGAAACATGTTGGTGGGGAGGAGGAGGCGGAGAGCGCGGCGTCGGAGAAAGAGAAGGATTGTAGTGGGAAGGTGTTGGTGAGACAGCATCCTGCTACCGTGGAAGAGGTGATTGAGACACGGATTGCGGTCGTGGGGAATGTGGATGCCGGGAAATCTACTATGCTGGGTGTGCTTGTGAAGGGTGGATTGGATGATGGGAGAGGGAAGGCTAGAGTCAATCTCTTCCGGCATAAACATGAGATTGAAAGTGGACGGACTAGTTCTGTTGGAATGGAGATCCTGGGGTATGATACTATGGGAAAGATTGTTGCTGCTGAGGTACCGGGAAGGAAATTGTCTTGGGAGGAGATTGGGAAACGCTCGGCGAAAGTCATCACTTTCACGGATTTGGCTGGACACGAACGCTACCTTCGGACTACAGTCTTTGGACTGCTTTCTTCAAGTCCCAACTACTGTCTGCTGATGGTAGCTGCCAATAACGGACTCATCGGAATGAGTAAAGAACATTTGGGAATCGCATTGGCACTCAACGTCCCAGTCATGGTGGTCATCACCAAAATCGATATCTGTCCGCCACAGATCCTGGAACAGACCATCCAGCAAATAACACGGATTCTCAAATCTCCAGGTGCACGGAAAATCCCAATCTTCATCAAGAACAAAGAGGAATGTATCAACACCGCTACTCAATTCGTTTCCCAGCGGATATGCCCAATCTTCCAGGTCTCCAACGTCACTGGAGAATCACTTGATCTCGTCCGAAGCTTTTTGAATATTCTTCCACACCACGGACACTACGATGCAGAAGCTCCCTTCGAGTTCCACATCAATGACACTTTCTCCGTTCCCTTCGTTGGCACTGTGGTTTCCGGAATCGTCAAAAGCGGAGTTATCCATGCAGGCGACACTGTTCTCATTGGACCAGACTCCCTCGGTCAGTTCACAACCACAACCATCCGTTCCATTGAGCGGAAACGAATACCAGTCCCTGCTGCTTCAGCTGGACAGTCTGCTTCGTTTGCTCTGAAGCGAGTAAGACGGAAAGATGTACGGAAAGGAATGGTCGTGCTGCCAAAACAAGAGCAGAATGCACCAAAGGTCTACCGCGAGTTTGTTGCCGAAGGTTTGTTTCCCCCTCGCTTTCCCCAACTCTCACTAACCGGGTTAATCGCAGTACTCATCCTCTCCCATGCCACCACCATCAAGACCAAATACCAAGCTATGCTCCACGTCGGACCCGTCTCGCAGACTTGCGCCATAATTGACATAGACCGCTCGTTCATTCGAACCGGGGATAGGGCTACGGTCGCATTTCGCTTCGTGCAGAGACCGGAGTACCTTGCTCCAGGAGACAGGCTGCTGTTTCGAGAAGGGAGGACCAAAGGGTTGGGGATTGTGAAGAGTGTGGGGTATGATCCTAGTAAGCCATTGAATCCGGAGAATAGGGCGAAAGAGGAGAATGGAGAAGGGAAGGGGAAGGGAGTTGAGGGGAACGGGGAGGCTAAGAAGGGCTAATTGGGGAGATTGTTTGTTTTGGAGTTTTTGTCTGGGCTTTGTTGGGAAAGTGGTGCATCACGGTGCTGGAGTGGTGTTGATGGAGGTTAAGACGATACTCCTTGGTTGGTGTTCGCACGCTGGCTTTGTACTGCGTCTTTCGGAGTCTGGAGCCCTTCCTAATGATGGCAAACGAATACAGTTGTTTTGGAAGATACTTCACCCAACGAATGCATTGAGAGATCACGTGCTAACCCCCTTTTTAACCCCTTTTCCATTTGGGAAGTCAGACCACGTGGAATATGACGTCTAAGACTCCTCGCCTGTTCGACCAAGTTGTCTGCAGCAAATTAAACGCAATGAATTCTAAACAAGGTGGCGGTGCAGGTTGCTGAGAGCAGGGGTTGTATGCCATGTGCGGGATGACGTCTGAACCCCTGTCAGCTCAACGTCATCATTGAAGAGCTGGGTACCTTCTCAATTCACTTTCAATACTGCAAAGATGAAAAAATAAATTGTTTTATATTGAATATATCTCGTATTAGGTCTATCTCTGACATATGCAAAAACTAGCTATTGTAATTATCTCCAAGGTAAATGAAGGTAGGATCTCTAGGGAGAAGGTAAATCGCGGGGTAATAAACAAACTGGATTGATGATCGACTTGTAGAGAAAGGAAACATTTATCAAAATCGACCCCGATCTAGAACCTTATGTCGAAAGCGAGCGGCTTGCCGAACAAAACCCAATTCCAAGGAGAGAAGCGGCAACCAATAAAGGGCCCCATCGACGTCAGCGCAAGGCGCAATAAACCTCGTTTCCCGTTTCCTACCCGCTTTCCTGCACATGCCTTGCTGCACCACCACTCCACTTTGACCCGCCAACAACGCCAACCTGTTACGACCTACTCCTTACAAAAGCTTAAGCTTCCCGTCTGCTAGCAGGCCTCTGATCTTTGATCATTAAGAATCAAGCTAAGATACTACCTACCTTACTCTCTACCTCACTTTCAAAATGGAGGCTGTAAATAACCTCGTGTCGACGGCGTCGCAGCTCATATGGGGAGAGGGGAACGGTGCTAATGGACAGAAGGAGAACGAGACAAAGGGCCAGGAGCCTCTTAGTGGCGAGACGGGAAATGTAGAGAAGGGCGAGCCGTATGACAAGGGAAATGCTGGTAGGTTTCTCCTCCCTCAACCCTCTCATTTCTCCAATCTAACATGAAGGTTTGAAACAGAACCAACTTCTACACCAGCCGGCATCGAAGAGCCAAAGTCCGCGAGCCAGACCGAAGAAGATGTTAAAACCTTCTACAATACCGCAGCCCCTAAGACCACAGTCGAAACTGAACCAAGCTCAACTACACCACCCAAGTCCGAAGAACCCACGTCCACAACCGAAACTGAACCCAACCCCAAAACTAACGCGCCAATGACTACCTCTAACACCACCGACCAAAAACCCACTTCGTCTGAGAACACAACAGCAGACCCCTCTTCCGCCCCGCAGAACACACAGAAGCAGCAAGGCGCCGACCGTCCCTTCGACGAGCCATCAAGCGAAGAACATGATCACATCAAGGAGACGAAGAAAGAGGCTGAGGATGCAGCAAAGGTAGATACCAGTGGACCGGGTCCTAAGAGCTTGGAGGAAAAAGCTAGGGACACGGGCGGTACTTTGGATGCTGGATCTGCTGCAGGCAAGGCTGAAGATGGTAGTAAGGCAGGATATGATGACGATGGACCGCAGAAGGAGAGTCACGGTGAGGGAACGGGTGAGAAGTATGTTAAGAGTAGTGGTATGAAAGCCGATGGTGGAGATTTCGATGCTGCGAAGCCTGGTGCGGCGAGGGAGGCTGATCGTAAGTTTTCCACTCTTACTCCGATCACTGAGGTTTGAGGGGATAGAGGGCTAATAATTGCAGGTCTTCTCGAGGAAAAAGGAGTCCATCATGAAGTCGGTGCTACTGGCTCACCAATTGGCAAGGAGGATGTTGGCGCAGATTCGAAGGCGGATAAGCCGAAGTTGAGCGAGAGGATTAAGGCTAAGTTGCATATCCATGGCAAGGATAAGGACTAAGCTTCTCCGAGATGGTGGGATGGAGGGATAGATCATGACTTGACGGACGTTCCTTTCTAGGCTTGTGTTTTTAGTATGCTTTGCATGAGAAGAGATTAAGATTGCGATAGCTTCGGACGATGAATCGGGAGTTGGTAATGGATGGGAATTATAGCAACGAATACTACTTGATACCAGCTTTCTCTTTGCTTCTTTATGGTATCTGTGTTTTCTCTTGGTGATTTCTTTGCTTGCTAAGCAAAGGTCTAAAAATCATGCTTTGGTAAGGGGTGATGAAGCAGCCATTGGGGTTATTTGCCAAACTTAACGTTTGAAGCCTGTCAGATGCGAATGAAATTATCTGGTATTGCGATACTCAATTTCAGACCCCTCTTGCAAATGGAATCCGTTTTGAGTTTTCAAACATGTCTTCTCGTAACCGGCCAGCCAGCCCAATCGAGATACGTATTCGGAAGGTCTCAGCTGAATATGCACGCTTTATCACAAATGCCTAGTCATACATAAGTGAGCCTACAATGAAACGGTATTGCATCTTTGCCATTCGTGGCGTTGAGATATTGCGGGGTTGAGCGGGCCGTTGTAACGTTGGTGCAGCTGGGAGGGCTGAAGCATAGGAGCTGAATTCCATAGGCGATTCAATGACATGAGCGTAGTCTGCTAACATGATTGCTCTATGCTTTCAATGGAGAGAAGTTATTGTCATGTGTGGAAAGAATCTTCTCCGGACTGGTAGATGGAAATTCAATTTATGTGGAGTGTACAGTTGTGGCGTGGCCGAATGTTCCGTCAAATGCTGGGTACTCGTGTAACCTTAAGGTAAGCAGTTACCGGCGATTTTACTCATTTGGCTCAGAAAACCCGAAGTATGATTATGTAGTAAGATTTGGTATCAATCAGGCTATAAGTCGGCGTAACCGCCTCCAGGATAAAATCATGCTCCTTGATCATCTTCGAACTTTTCATCTTACAAGTAGGCTCAACTGCAATTAGTAGCCATGGCTCATATGCTATTATTTGGATTGGCATTTATCTGCTGTTCCACTAAAGCACGGAAATGGAACAATACTGACACAGGTTCCATTATCTTCGAAGAAGCAGTTAGTCTACCAAACTTGAGACCAAATACGTAAGTGTGACCTCCCTATGTCTTGTCGTTTTGCTTCTGGCCTGGCCACCTGGGATATTTCCATGCCCAAAAGAACTTGTTCGTCAACTTCAGCTGCTGTCTCCAAAGCAGTCCGATAAAAATCCCTATTATCGCAGGTTTCGTCCTAAGAAGTTCGCAGCTCACTAAAGTTTCAGTGGAAAACCCCCTTCAGGGGTCACTCAAGCCCAACTTCTCGCGAACCTCGCAGACCTTCACGTTCAACGAATAGCATATATGGACCAATCAGGCGTAGACTACATGATTCTCTCATGTGCATCCCCCTGCATCCAAGGAGTTTCCGACCCTATCGAAGCCGAATCACTGGCAACGGGAGCAAATAACAATCTCGCAGCTCTCATCTGAACAACACGATAAGATTTGGTGCCTTTGCAGCATTTTCTATGCATAATGCGACAGCCGCTGGTGTCGAACTTCGTCGTGCTGTGACTGAACTGGGATTCTTGGGAGCTCTGGTAAATGATTATCAGCAATCGGGGGCTGACAATGGTAACTCACCTCCCAGATTCATGGAGGTTTCAAAGAGGCTGAATCTTGCTAGCAACCCTCCTCTACTACGACGAACCACAATACGACGCATTCTGGTCTGTAGTCCAAGAGCTTGATGTCCCGGTATATTTCCACCCTCGGAGTCCTATCGCTCAAGTCACCGCACTTGATTATTTCCATTCGCTCTGGATTACTGAAGCACCCCATCAATTTCGCCGTCATGTTGTCAAATCATATCGTTGGACTTTGTGCAAATGGGGTTTTCGAGTAAGAATCGCAATGCAACCCGAGAAAACCTCTAGCTGACAAAATGTTACAGCCGATTTCCAAACCTGAAAGTCATAGTCGGTCACCTCGGTGAACGGATCCCCAGTGATTTCTGGCGCATTGACGAAAGTACGTTTTCGTACCTAACCTAAGCCTTTACATTCTTCTCTCCTTGTAAAGTACTGCTTGGTAAGAACTGACCTCCCGCTTCATAGTGCTTGCCCGCAAAGTTGGCATCGGTATGCCAATGAACAAGACCTTCTCCAGCTACTGGAAACCCAATATTTACGAAACAACATCTGGGAATTTCGCGACCGACCTCCTGAATTTCCACGCCAGTCTAATCGGTGCTGACCACATTCTGTATTCGGTGGACTATCCGTTTGTAATGATGGAACAAGGGCAAGAATGGGTTGGGACGTTGAGAATATCGCCTTTCGAGAAGTGGAATTTCATCAGGGGTAATGCGATTCTGTTGCTGGGACTTGGTAAGTGATAGCGATAAGGGCACACCTTCGAAAATTGACTTGTCATGGAACCACTTAATTTGAGAGTAAACAACAAGCTTTAATTGCCACAGATAACAATAAAAAGTCTTGACCTCATCTGTGCTTCTGTTTTGAATTTTAGACAGCCAGCCGTGGAAGATTGATTTTTGGCGGGTTACGCCTCCCCCCTTTTCAGCTCGCTTATTTGACTGTACCAAAAAGGGGGGTGGATAGGAAATACAACTGATTTGGTATAGTTCCGTTTCAAAAACCAGAGAAGCCAATTTTGGTGCTTGAAGTTCGGAAGCGAGGTCAAGAGCCATTCACTTGATATTGTCATCGTACGTTGGCGAGGTAATACCGGTTGACATTCACTTGACATCGTGCGTTGGCGAAGGAGTAAGCAAAACTCAACCCAAAAATATGTAGAGAGAACTTCAATCGGAATTCCCAGAAACCACCTTAAACAAAAAGCAAAAGAAATACAAACTTACCTGGAAGCGTAAGGGAAGAGAATAAGGGAGAATTGGACTTACACTGGAGCGTTGGGGGAGCACGGCTTCATAACCGCTCACTACTAGGTGTTAAATTATGGGCCGACACATCGAATTTAAGCAACCGCTGTACCGCTCCGACCATTAGGCACCACTCGGCTGGTAGTTGTGGGAAAATTTTACTATTGCAATATATGAAGCTTTGTGTCGGCAAATTTACCGAAGCGACGACTCTTGAGGCCGGAAGCATGACCGCCTTTCCACGGGGAAATCGGTGAATATAGATAACAGATATCAGTATTTATGGAAAAGAGGACCAAAATTTATGACTCAATGCTAGCTTGGAATAAATGTGGCCAACGTTAGCTAGCCTTGAGTCAAGTGTTTCTCTCGCGTCACGCAAGTAAGCAAAGCTCAATGCAACAACATCCTCTTGAACTTACCATTCCACGCTTACACGAGCCGACTCATCACAATTGAGTTCGCACAATCACATTGATCGTAATCGTATTTTCGTATTGAAGCAGTACTGTATATAAGCACGTCCCCCAACCTTCAAGTACGGTCCTCTTCCACGCCTTGGCTTCGCTCGTCGCTAACCCAAAGCTCTCATTCCAGTGTACTATCTTTAGTCCTTTTGCTACATCACAGAGCTATACATAAGTCAACCCCGATTCCTTCACGACTTTACCTAAGATGAGAGAAACGCAAGCTTCTAATCTACTCTCGGCAACACCCTCACCGCTCTACAACCTCACACCGGTTCTCAACCCTCGCAGACTCCCTCGTCAAATTGACCAACAAATACACGCTCCGCACCAGCACTGACTCCTGAGCGGGACATATCTTGGGACCTCTAGGAATAGAACGAATTCGCCCTCCGGCTTCTTTCCGTCCCAACGATGAGGATCAAATTCAAAAGCATCATCACCCAAATATCCTAATGGCAATGGAGCGCGAACAAGATCATGACAACCACAGGCCCCTTCTCCACACGTGCAGGCGGCTTCGCTATCAGTTGCATCACCGATTGGGACAATCATATTGTAAAAAGTTTTGCGCTGGGTACAACCGGATGGAGCTGTCAGCCGGATCGTCTCGCGATAGAAGGATACTTGAAGAACATCCTAGATTTGAGAAGCTCAAACGTAAGGGGCTGATTGTCGAGTCTGAGGCTTCATTTTTAGAGCTGTGTCCAAATCTTTGAAGATTGTTGGGCTAGACTACTTCTGGCGCTCGCTGTATGTGGACTACTATGTATGGGTATAACTTTACATGCTCGTTCCACCTCCCCCTCGGGGTCGACGATCTAATGATTGGTGTAAGTCTTCCAGCCTTCTCGCGCCTTGCTGCTTCAGCAAAACTGCCACCAATGCTTTGAGAAAGCCAGCTGAGTCATTTGGATCATCGGGAAGTTACAAGTCAGTCGGCTGTCCCAGTAAAAACTTTGAAACGGCATCGAGAAACTAACATCGAATTGTGAGTGGACCTTAAAGGTAGACGAGCATTGGGAGCTGAAGCCAATTTGTGTAAACAGCTGGACACCGACTATCGTCTCATTATGCGGAGTCCCCTGACAAATATCTGTCAAGATCGAATAGAGATATATGGATATTACTAGTTAGAGATGTATAACACGGTAGAAGTAAGCTCCACGAGATCTCTTAAAAGCTGTTCTAGTCCAACCACGAATTATCTCCCATTCACGAATGGCATATGTTCTAGTCCAGTCACGAATTATCTCCCCTTACACTTATAAGAGACAATTACTCGATTTGCCAAGTTAATATACTTGATTATCTTTTTTAAAGATAACTTCGTTTTCAGCCCGTGAATCTCGATTTGATCCACTATTATTTTTATTATTCTTATAAGCCCCTTTACAACGAATAGCCGTTTCACGACCCTTTATTTAATTTAAATCTCGTATTGTCGCACGCAACTCAGTCTCAGTCACGTTATTGCCAGCTCACCTGACAAGGCGCTCGCTACGCTCACGTAAGAACTTACTAAGTTCAGGGTACCGTATTAATTGGACCCCAAGATAATATCTTCAAGAACTAATTCCAGTTATATTAAGTTTAGAACCATATCTTATAATATAATAATATCTTAATACTTTCTAATTGGCTAGTGCGGGGTTAATGGGGTCTTAACCTCCCCCTTTTACACTTTCATTACCACTATTCCCACTATTCTAAGACTATACGTATCCTTAATATCGCTTCTTAAGGATATTGAATCCTTCCCAAGCGTATTTTTCATAAAAGAGGCTCGCTAGGGAGGTGGAAGAGGCTCCGTATAGCCAAAATCTAAGCTTTACGTTAACCACGCGATGAAGCCTGTTTGGTGAAAGGGAGCTTGCTTCCAGTGTGCCTCTTTACTGTCTAATCCTCAACTGTAATCTCTCCCTGATTCAAGATATCGGAGAGGTCGACTAGAAGCGAGGTTTCCAGGAAAAAGGAACTAATCATTAAACCTTTAAGTAAACAAGTCTCTCATTAAACTCTAATGGATTAAAAGACTATGAGTGTTATATATAAAAAATGCTATTATTATAAATATATATAATTATAATTCTTTTTAAAAGAGAAGACAAGGCTTGCGGCCGACTAAATATAACTGTCGCGCGGTCACATGATAAAGTCATGTGATGTGGATTGCTTCACGTAATAATAAGTTCAAGATATATAATCTTTCAAGTATTGAGATTAAAGACTAGACGTGTTATAATACTCTTAATTTACTTATAATTTCAAGTAAAATATTAATATATATTTTAAATAATAATAATATAATAAATATTAATCTAATATTATTTTTTCTTTTATTCTTTATTTTATATAATTAAATATATATAAGTAATATATATTATATTATAATAAAGACTAAGATTAATATTGAATTTAAGAATAAATTAAAAGTTAATATTTTAATTAATATAAGAACTAATATTAAGAATATAATTGATTTTAATAATAGTAAAGACTTTAATTTTATTAAAATTAAAGATAATCAAATTGATATAAATATAGATTAATAATTAAGAGATTAAGAGATTAAGAAGACTAAGTGTAATAATAAAAAGTATTATAAAAGTCGAGATATAATATTTAATAATTTAGTTATATTAAGAATATTAAATTAAAAAAAAGAGAAGAAAAGAAAAAAGAAGTCAAGGAGAGAGAAGTGTCTTATATTCTCTTAATACTTATTCATGCCTTTAACTTAAAATATTAATATTATAAATATCGGTTTTTAGATATCAATTCTCTTAATTTAAAACTAATATAATTATAATTAAATTAATTATATAATAGATATCCTGATTATTATATTAAAAAAGTCTAAAAGAAAGAATAATAATAGGGTTATTTTCTTTAATATTATTTATATAATTAAGATAATATCTCAATTCTCCTTAATTATAATATATTTAAAACTATATCTTATATAAGAATAATATTTAATAAAAGGTATTATTTTAAGATTTAATTAATATAATATATAATTTTAAGATTCTAATATATTAATCTCCTAAAGTCAAATAATACACTAATTAAATTTATATATTATTAAAATTAATATTCTTATATTATTTAAATAATCGCGTATTATATTTATATTCACTTATATTATAATTTTATTTTATAATTAATATATATCGGATATAATTATATTATAATTATATATTTTATAATATATATTATTTAAAATCTTTAATATATTCCTTAATTCTAGTTTATATATTCTTATATTTATTTTTAATAAACTTATTATTATTTCTTATAAACTTTAATTTAAGTCTATTATATTTCTTTTTCTCTTTCCTTTTCTTATTATTTAATTATATTATAATCTCTTTATTAATTTAATTAGCCTTTATAATAATAATAATATTATTAAAATTTTATTATTTTTTTAATATATAAAATAATTATTCCTTTAAAACCTTTAATTATAAATTCTTTTATTTCTAGACTTTATAATATTTTATTAATTATATAATAAAGTATTAAATTAATTAAATTATTTTTTTAATTAAATAAATTTATATTAAAACTTTTAATTTATTTAATAAGAATTATTTAAATATTATAAATATTATATAAAGGTTTTAATATAAAATATTAAGAATATAAATTTTATAATTTAAAAATTATATAAAAGTTCTTTTAAGATATTAAAATCTTTTTTATATTTTTTTACTTTATTATAATTTATTAGTTTTATAATTAAATAAATTTCTTTTAATATATTATTTTTAAAATTTTATTTATAAGAATATATAAATCTTTAATATTATTTTTTAATATTTTATATTTTTTATATATTAAATTATAAAGGTTTTAATAAATATTCTTTTTTAATTATTCTTTATATCTTTTCTTTTTATATTTATTATCTCTTTTTAAAAATATTATTTTTTATATATATTTATATATTCTTTTAATTTAATCTTAAATCTTATTTTAAAATATCTTATTTTAATAATTAATTTATTTAATCTTTATTTATTATTTATTAATTAAATACTTTTTTTTTTAATTATTTTCCTTTTTAATTATTTTTTTTATAAATTTAATTATATTAAAATTAAATAAATTTCTTAATTAAAAGAAATATATAACTTTATATAAATTAAAAATCTTATATTAATATTAAGAAATATAAAATATAATTTTATTCTTTTAAATTAATATCCTTAAATATTTTATTATATATTTAATTATAAAAGAAATAAATAAAAGAATAAGAATTATTTATTAATACTTTTATTAATTAATCCCTTTATAATCCTTTTCTCTTATATAAATTTTATTAACTTTATTATATTATTATTTAATAAATTTATTTTTAATTTATTTATTATAAACTTTATAATATACTTTCCTTTTAAATTATTACTTTAACTTTTAAATAATCTTATTCTTATTCTCTTTAAGATTATTTAAATACTTAAACTCTTTAATTATATATAATTTTTTAATCTTTATTTTATTCTCTTAAATATAATAAAGACTTTTATAATTATATATAAAAGAGTTTTAAAATATAAATTCCTTAAATTACTTTTATTTTATTTTAATATAATATTTATAATAAACTTCTTTAATCTTCCTTTATACTTTTCTTTTATCTTTTATTCCCTTTAATTATATATTAATTTTATTTATTTAAATTACGTTTTTTTAATTCTTTATAATTTAATTCTTATAAATTAAATATTACTTTTAATAAACTTCCTTTATCTTTTTAATTTATCTTAATTTAATAATTTATTAATATAATTTATATTTTTTTATTTTAAATATTTTATATATACTTTTTATATATATATATTTTTTTTTTAATTTTTAATTTTATAATAATCTTTATAATAATATTATTATATAATTAAGATTAAATTATTAAATTTTTAATAATAATATCTTTTATTATTTATATATTATTAAAAATAAAAATTAAAGAATAATTAAATTTATTTTTATTTATTATATAAAAATTAAAAAAAAACTTTAAGATTACGAGATTATATTCTCGTTTAAGAATCTTGATTTTAATTTTATAAAATTAAGAAATTAAAATTTTAATAAAAGTAATAATAAAGTAATATAATATATTACTTTTTATTATAATAAATATTTATAATCTCGTTTTTAAATTATAATAATCACTTAAATAAAACTCTTATAAATTATTAAAATTATAAGATTTTAAATCCTTAATTATATTATTATTTAATAATAAATAGTTTAAGTTAATATTAATAAATTAATTATTTATATCTTTAAATACTTTTAAATAATAAATTTAAAAGTTAAATTTTTATTTAATTTATTTATATTAAAATAAGGATTTTTATTCTTAAAGTCTTAATAAAAAAGATAAGGTTTTTATAAGATTAATAATATAAATCTCTTATTTGAGTCTAGTATAAACCCTTAGACTAATAAGAATCCTTAAATTCAAGAGGATAATCTCTTGAATTTAAAATCACATTCTTATTTAATGCACTAGCACTTGATAAGTCACGTGATATTAGTCTAATTTAAATTATAGACCTAAAATAGGCCTATTTAGGAAAAATAAAATCACGTGCTTAGCCTTATTATTAAGAAAGTTCTAATTTTTTTAAAATTTAAACCCGATATTGAGATTTTGAAGTACAGTTATAACGATGTTATTATATACAATAGGAATACCAAAATTATAATTTCTATCACTTATTTAAGACTTAAAATACTGCCTTAATGAACGGCATTATAAGGATTCCATTTAACTGGTAATTTGGAACTAATTGATGGGCTACTAGGGAAAAAAATTGTACGTGATTTAGACCATTATTCGTGATAATTTAATTTTTTGAAAAATAGGTGCGGAAAATAGGTGCGAAATGGGTGCACGGGAGTTGTGTAGGTGCGGCGGCCTTAAATTTAAGGGTCTTCACCATTTCCACCACTTGTTTAATACTTAAAATGTCACCTTAATTAAGTGTCTTATAGGGATTTCGTTTGACTAGTGATTTAGGCCTAGTTAATGGGTTATTGAGAAAAAAGTTTACACGTGATTCAGACCATTATTCGTAATAATTTAATTTTTTAAAAAATGGATACAGAAAATGGGTACGAAATGGGTACACGGGAGTTATATAGGTGCGGCGGCCTTAAATTTAAGGGTCTTCACGATTTTCACCACTTATTTAACCTTAAAATACCGTATTAATTAAGTGCCTCGTATGGATTTCGTTTGACTAGTAATTTAAGTCTAGTTAATTG